>JAWMAR010003337.1:10000-42500 GCA_036785375.1 Leucoraja ocellata | reverse complement strand
TACAGTGATGCATGGATACAGTGATGCATGGGGACAGTGATGCATGAATACAGTGATGCATGGGGACAGTGGTGTATGGACACAGTAATGCATGGATACAGTGATGCATGGATACAGTGATGCATGGATACAGTGATGCATGGATACAGTGATGCATGGATACAGTAATGCATGGGGACAGTAATGTGTGAAGGCAGTAATGCATGGATGCAGTAATGCATGGATGTAGTAATGCATGGATGTAGTAATGCATGAATACAGTAATGCAGGGGACAGTGATGCATGGACACAGTAATGCATGGGGACAATAATGCATGGCTACAGTGATGCATGGATACAGTGATGCATGGATACAGTAATGCATGGATACAGTGATGCATGGATACAGTGATGCATGGATACAGTGATGCATGGATACAGTGATGCATGGATACAGTGATGCATGGATACAGTGATGCATGGATACAGTAATGCATGGGGACAGTAATGCATGGGGGCAGTAATGCATGGGGGCAGTAATGCATGGATACAGTGATGCATGGATACAGTGATGCATGGGGACAGTAATGCATGGATACAGTGATGCATGGATACAGTGATGCATGGATACAGTAATGCATGGATACAGTAATGCATGGATGCAGTAATGCATGGATGTAGTAATACATGAATACAGTAATGCAGGGGACAGTGATGCATGGACACAGTAATGCATGGGGACAATAATGCATGGATACAGTGATGCATGGATACAGTGATGCATGGATACAGTAATGCATGGATACAGTGATGCATGGATACAGTGATGCATGGATACAGTAATGCATGGATACAGTGATGCATGGATACAGTGATGCATGACGTACCTTGTTCAGGCAGCTTCTGTCCTGGTTGTTAGCGTGTGTTGGTGTAGAGGTCGATGCGATGATGCCCCCTGGTGGAGCTGTGAAGGGTTGCTGGACCTGTCTCACTGCCCGAGGGGGGGGTGGTGGAGGGGCGGTGGTGGGGAGACTTGGTCTGCAGGTTGAGGCCAGTGGGCTGGAGTGGACGGTGTTACTGACCGCTCTCAGTGGGAGCTGGTGGGATGAGAAGGGCTGGGCTTGGATGACCACAGCTGGAACACATCTGCCGTTGCTGCTCTGGCTCCGCACCGGTGGGACGGCCAGAGTCGGCCGATGGACATTGGCTGGAGGAGCAAAGACAAACAACCAGTCAACCCGCAGTAAAACCAGAGATGGTCACAGAGTGCTGGAGTAACTCAGTGGGTCAGGCAGCATCTGTGGAGAGGAGGAATCTTGGTGGCAGAAGGCGGCATCATCTTATCCGTGTACCCCGTGCTGTGGACATGTCACGGTGGGGTACACACAGTACACACGTGACACACGCCAGCGTTACATACTCACGTCTGTACCCCGTGCTGCCGTCCACATGCCGGGGGGATGAGGTGACCGCATCCTGCTGGCCGCAGGGACCCACGCGGGAGGTCATCGCCTCCTCCTGGCCACTTGCTGGGACGGGGGCGCTGTGGGGACCGGCCATCACGGTGACACTGGCTGCTGGCCTGTAAATCAGCAACACGGGCCGTGTCAGTCACGCCTCCGTCACGTCTACCACACGGGCCCACACGCTTCACCACATGGCCCACACACTTCACCACACGGCCCACACACTTCACCACACGGGCCCACACGCTTCACCACACGGGCCCACACGCTTCACCACATGGCCCACACGCTTCACCACACGGCCCACACGCTTCACCACACGGGCCCACACGCTTCACCACACGGCCCACACGCTTCACCACACGGGCCCACACGCTTCACCACATGGCCCACACGCTTCACCACACGGCCCACACGCTTCACCACACGGGCCCACACGCTTCACCACACGGCCCACACGCTTCACCACACGGGCCCACACGCTTCACCACACGGCCCACACGCTTCACCACACGGGCCCACACGCTTCACCACACGGCCCACACGCTTCACCACACGGCCCACACGCTTCACCACACGCTTCACCACACGCTTCACCACACGGGCCCACACGCTTCACCACACGGCCCACACGCTTCACCACACGGCCCACACGCTTCACCACACGGCCCACACACTTCACCACACGGGCCCACACGCTTCACCACACGGGCCCACACGCTTCACCACATGGCCCACACGCTTCACCACACGGGCCCACACGCTTCACCACACGGCCCACACGCTTCACCACACGGGCCCACACGCTTCACCACATGGCCCACACGCTTCACCACACGGCCCACACGCTTCACCACACGGGCCCACACGCTTCACCACACGGCCCACACGCTTCACCACACGGGCCCACACGCTTCACCACACGGCCCACACGCTTCACCACACGGGCCCACACGCTTCACCACACGGCCCACACGCTTCACCACACGGCCCACACGCTTCACCACACGCTTCACCACACGCTTCACCACACGGGCCCACACGCTTCACCACACGGCCCACACGCTTCACCACACGGGCCCACACGCTTCACCACACGGCCCACACGCTTCACCACACGGGCCCACACGCTTCACCACATGGCCCACACGCTTCACCACACAGGCCCACACGCTTCACCACACGGCCCACACGCTTCACACACGGCCCACATGCTTCACCACACGGGCCCACATGCTTCACACACGGCCCACATGCTTCACCACACGCTTCACCACACGGCTCACACGCTTCACCACACGGGCCCACACGCTTCACCACACGGCCCACACGCTTCACCACACGGGCCCACACGCTTCACCACACGGCCCACACGCTTCACCACACGGGCCCACATGCTTCACACACGGCCCACACGCTTCACCACACGGGCCCACACGCTTCACACACGGACCACACGCTTCACCACACGTATCACACACGGGCCCACATGCACACCTTGGAGATGTGGGAGGAAACCAGAGCACCCGGAGAAAACACACGGGGTCACAGGGAGAACGTGCAAACTCCACAAAGGCAGCACCCGAGGCAAGGATTGAACCCGGCTTTCTGGTGCTGAGGCAGTGGCTCTCCCCGCTGCGTCACACACAAACTGGAGGAACAGCTCCTCATATTCCACTTACAACCCCATGATATGAACAGTGATAGAAGCACAATGCTGGAGTAACTCAGCGGGTCAGGCAGCATCTGTGGAGAACATGGATAGGTGACGTTTCACAGAGTGCTGGAGTAACTCAGCGGGTCAGGCAGCATCTGTGGAGAACATGGATAGGTGACGTTTCACAGAGTGCTGGAGTAACTCAGCGGGTGCAGCAGCATCTATGGAGCTAAGGAAATAGGTAACGTTTCGGGTCGAAACCCTTCCGGGTTTCGGCCCGAAACGTTGCCTATTTCCAGAAGGGTTTCGGCCCGAAACGTTGCCTATTTCCTTCGCTCCATAGATGCTGCTGCACCATAACTCAGCGGGTCAGGCAGCATCTGTGGAGAACACGGATAGGTGACGTTTCACAGAGTGCTGGAGTAACTCAGCGGGTCAGGCAGCATCTGTGGAGAACATGGATAGGTGACGTTTCACAGAGTGCTGGAGTAACTCAGCGGGTCAGGCAGTATCTGTGGAGAGAATGAATGGGAAATGTTTCGGGTCGAGACCCTTCTTCAGACTCCAGCATTTAGAATTAATTCCTTTACTCCAGAGATGCTGCCTGACCCGCTGAGTTCCTCCAGCACTATTGCTTTGCTCTAGATTCCAGCATCTGCAGTTCCATGTCATGTCTGTGGACAAATGAGGTTGGTTGGCTGAGACATTGTCCGCAGACTTCTCATAAGGTCATAAGTGACAGGAGCAGAATGAGGCCATTCAGCCCATCAAGTCTACTCTACCATTCTATCCAGGCCTTTCACTATTCTGTACAGGCCCAGTGCTGTCAAACTCTCATCATTCCACGTCACTGCAACTTACCTGGCTACCTGTGTCCTGGGGTGACCCATCTCCAGGTGATACTGTGAGCTGCTGGTCCTGGTGCCTGGAGCAGACACACCAGCTTCTAACATGCCATGCAGCATCTGCAAAGGGAAAGGAAGTATCAGACCATAGGTGCAGGAGTAGGCCATTCGGCCCTTCGAGCCAGCACCGCCATTCAATGTGATCATGGCTGATCAACCCCAATCAGTACCCCGTTCCTGCCTTCTCCCCTGACTCCGCTATCTTTAAGAGCCCTATCTAGCTCTCTCTTGAAAGCATCCAGAGAACCGGCCTCCACCACCCTCTGAGGCAGAAAATTCCACAAACTCACAACTCTCTGTGAGAAAAAGTGTTTCCTCGTCTCCGTTCTAAATGGCTTACCCCTTATTCTTAAACTGTGGCCCCTGGTTCTGGACTCCCCCAACATCGGGAACATGTTTCCTGCCTCTAGCGTGTCCAAACCCTCAATATTCTTTCAATAAGATCCACTCTCATCCTTCTAAACTCCAGAGTGTGCAAGCCCAGCCGCTCCATTCTCTCAGCATATGACAGTCCCGCCACCCAGCAGGTATTCACACCTGTACGTACACGAGGGGGGGGGGGGGGGGGAGGGAGCTTCCTCCGCCCCTACTCCATCAGACTGAAGAAGGGTCCTGACCCAACAAGCCACCTGTCCAATTCCTTCCACAGATGCTGCCTGACACTGCTCGAATCAGGTGTGGACTTTGAATGACAGCGTTTGGGTCTCGATACAAGGGCATAAGGAATAGGAGCAGAATTAGGCCATTCAGCCCATCAAGTCCACTCCACCATTCATTCATGGCTGATCTATCTCTCCCTCCTAACCCCATTCTCCTGCCTTCTCCCCATAACCCCTGACACCCGTATTAATCAAGAATCTATCTATCTCTGCCTTAAATATATCCACTGACTTGGCCTCCACAGCCGTCTGTGGCAAAGAATTACACAGATTCACCACCCTCTGGCTAAAGAAATTCCTCCTCATCTCCTTCCTAAAGGAACGTCCTTTAATTCTGAGGCTGTGCCCTCTAGTCCTAGACTCTCCCACTAGTGGAAACATCCTCTCCACATCGACCCCACCAGGTGCCAAGCCAACTTGGCCGTGTGTCCAGGGGCCAGGGTGGGTGATGAGGGGGTTGTTACCTGAGTTGGTGCAGGGTGGGTGATGAGGGGGTCGGTACCTGAGTTGGTGCTGCCCTTCTCTCGGTGATCTGTGCCAGCACGGCTGGGTTGCTGGAGCTGATGAGCACGGGCAGACTGATGTGTAGAGACCGGCGGGAAGGAGGCGGCTGGCACATCCTGGTCAGCGTGTTTACAGCGTTGGCGTGGCAACGGCTCTCTTTGGAACCCGTCTTCCCCGTCTTTGTGTGTGTCAGTGACAAGCGGGGATTCCCCGTCTGTACGTGTGTCAGTGACACGCGGGGGTTCCCCGTCTGTACGTGTGTCAGTGACACGTGGGGATTCCCCGTCTCTGTGTGCGTCAGTGACACATGGGGATTCCCTGTCTGTACGTGTGTCAGTGACACGTGGGGATTCCCTGTCTGTACGTGTGTCAGTGACACATGGGGATTCCCTGTCTGTACGTGTGTCAGTGACACGTGGGGATTCCCCGTCTCTGCGTGTGTCAGTGACACATGGGGATTCCCCGTCTGTACGTGTGTCAGTGACACGTGGGGATTCCCCGTCTCTGCGTGTGTCAGCTCCACGCGGGGATTCCCCGCTGTCTCTGTGTGTGTCAGTGACAAGCGGGGATTCCCCGTCTCTGTCAGTGACAAGCGGGGATTCCCCGTCTCTGCGTGTGTCAGCGACAAGCGGGGATTCCCCGTCTCTGTGTGTGTCAGTGACAAGCGGGGATTCCCCGTGTCTGTCAGTGACAAGCGGGGATTCCCCGTCTCTGCGTGTGTCAGCGACAAGCGGGGATTCCCCGTGTCTGTCAGTGACAAGCGGGGATTCCCCGTGTCTGTGTGTGTCAGTGACAGGCGGGGATTCCCCACCGTGGGACTGCTGTGGCTTTGAACACTTTTCACGTCGACTCTCTTCACTGATAGTAACTGTTTTGCTGTGGAATTCATCTGCAGAGGAGAGCAGAAGAGAAGTCCGTCAGTGAGGACACACAAACACACACACACGCACACACTCGCACACACACACACACACACACACACACACACACACACACACACACACACACACACACACACACACAGCCAGTCAGTCAGTAAAATGAAAGTGACATTAGGGTTATATTTGTACAGTGTTGTTTCTGTAGACAAAGAGCTGTTAGTACAGAGAGAGATCAATGTCCTTGGGGGAGTGTTTGCTACTGCTGTCGGGGAGGATTTAAACTAATGTGGCAGGGGGATGGGTGCAAGAGCAGAGGGGCAGGGGGGTGTAAAATGAGGGTAGAAGAAATAGGTAGCAAGGTGAAAAGTAAAAGTGGCAGGCAGACAAAACCAGGGCAAAAATCAAAAAGGGCCACTTTTCAACATAATTGTATAAGGGGTAAGAGTGTTGTAAAAACAAGCCTGAAGGCTTTGTGTCTCAATGCAAGGAGCATTTGTAATAAGGTGGATGAGTTGAATGTGCAAATAGCTATTAATGAATATGAGATAGTTGGGATCACGGAGACATGGCTCCAGGGTGGCCAAGGCTGGGAGCTGAACATCCAGGGATATTCAATATTCAGGAGGGATAGACAGAAAGGAAAAGGAGGTGGGGTAGCGTTGCTGGTTAGAGAGGGGATTAACGCAATAGAAAGGAAGGACATTAGTTTGGAGGATGTGGAATCGGTATGGGTAGAGCTGCGAAACAATAAGGGGCAGAAAACTAGTGGGAGTTGTGTACAGGCCACCTAACAGTAGTAGTGAAGTTGGAGATGGTATCAAACAGGAAATTAGAAATGTGTGCAACAAAGGTAAAACAGTTATAATGGGTGACTTCAATCTACATATAGATTGGGTGAATCAAATTGGCAGGGGTGCTGAGGAAAAGGATTTCTTGGAATGTATGCGGGATAGTTATCTAAACCAACATGTAGAGGAACCAACGAGAGAGCAGGCTATTCTAGATTGTGTATTGAGTAATGAGGAAGGGTTAGTTAGCAGTCTTGTTGTACGTGCCCCCTTGGGCAAGAGTGACCATAATATGGTTGAGTTCTTCATTAGGATGGAGAGTGACATTGTTAATTCAGAAACAAGGGTTCTGAACTTAAAGAAAGGTAACTTTGAGGGTATGAGACGTGAATTGGCCAAGATTGACTGGCAATTGATTCTAAAAGGGTTGACGGTGGATATGCAATGGAAGGCATTTAAAGACTGCATGGATGAACTACAACAATTGTTCATCCCAGTTTGGCAAAATAATAAATCAGGGAAGGTAGTACATCCGTGGATAACAAGGGAAATCAGGGATAGTATCAAAACAAAAGATGAAGCATACAAATTAGCCAGAAAAAGCAGCCTACCAGAGGACTGGGAGAAATTCAGAGACCAGCAGAGGAGGACAAAGGGCTTAATTAGGAAAGGGAAAATAGATTATGAAAGAAAACTGGCAGGGAACATAAAAACTGACTGCAAAGGTTTTTATAGATATGTGAAGAGAAAAAGATTAATTAAAACAAATGTAGGTCCCTTGCAGTCAGAAACAGGCAAATTGATCATGGGGAACAAGGACATGGCAGACCAATTGAATAACTACTTTGGTTCTGTCTTCACTAAGGAAGACATAAATAATCTGCCGGAAATAGCAGGGGACCGCGGGTCAAAGGAGTTGGAGGAACTGAGTGAAATCCAGGTTAGCTGGGAAGTGGTGTTAGGTAAATTGAATGGATTAAAGGCCGATAAATCCTCAGGGCCAGATAGGCTGCATCCCAGAGTACTTAAGGAAGTAGCCACAGAAATAGTGGATGCATTAGTGATAATTTTTCAAAACTCTTTAGATTCTGGAGTAGTTCCTGAGGATTGGCGGGTAGCAAACGTAACCCCACTTTTTAAGAAGGGAGGGAGAGAGAAAACGGGGAATTACAGACCAGTTAGTCTAACACCGGTAGTGGGGAAACTGCTAGAGTCAGTTATTAAAGATGGGATAACAGCACATTTGGAAAGTGGTGAAATCATTGGACAAAGTCAGCATGGATTTACGAAAGGTAAATCATGTCTGACGAATCTTATAGCATTTTTCGAGGATGTAACTAGTAGCGTGGATAGGGGAGAACCAGTGGATGTGGTGTATCTGGACTTCCAGAAGGCTTTCAACAAGGTCCCACATAAGAGATTAATATACAAACTTAAAGAACACGGCATTGGGGGTTCAGTATTGATGTGGATAGAGAACTGGCTGGCAAACAGGAAGCAAAGAGTAGGAGTAAACGGGTCCTTTTCACAATGGCAGGCAGTGACTAGTGGGGTACCGCAAGGCTTAGTGCTGGGACCCCAGCTATTTACAATATATATTAATGATCTGGACGAGGGAATTGAATGCAACATCTCCAAGTTTGCGGATGACACGAAGCTGGGGGGCAGTGTTAGCTGTGAGGAGGATGCTAGGAGGCTGCAAGGTGACTTGGATAGGCTGGGTGAGTGGGAAAATGTTTCGCAGATGCGGTATAATGTGGATAAATGTGAGGTTATGCACTTTGGTGGCAAAAACAGGAAAGTAGACTATTATCTGAATGGTGGCCGATTAGGAAAAGGGGAGATGCAACGAGACCTGGTTGTCATGGTACACCAGTCATTGAAAGTAGGCATGCAGGTGCAGCAGGCAGTAAAGAAAGCCAATGGTATGTTAGCATTCATAGCAAAAGGATTTGAGTATAGGAGCAGGGAGGTTCTACTGCAGTTGTACAGGGTCTTGGTGAGATCACACCTGGAGTATTGCGTACAGTTTTGATCTCCTAATCTGAGGAAAGACATTCTTGTCATAGAGGGAGTACAGAGAAGGTTCACCAGACTGATTCCTGGGATGGCAGGACTTTCAGATGAAGAAAGACTGGATAGACTCGGCTTGTACTCGCTAGAATTTAGAAGATTGAGGGGGGATCTTATAGAAACTTACAAAGTTCTTAAGGAGTTTGACATGCTAGATGCAAGAAGATTATTCCCGATGTTGGGGAAGTCCAGGACAAGGGGTCACAGTTTAAGGATAAGAGGGAAATCTTTTAGGACCGAGATGAGAAAATCATTTTTTACACAGAGAGTGGTGAATCTGTGGAATTCTCTGCCACAGAAGGTAGTTGAGGCCACAGTTCATTGGCTATATTTAAGAGGGAGTTAGATGTGGCCCTTGTGGCTAAAGGGATCTGGGGGTATGGAGAGAAGGCAGGGATGGGATACTGAGTTGGATGATCAGCCATGATCATATTGAATGGCGGTGCAGGCTCGAAGGGCCGAATGGCCTCTACTCCTGCACCTATTGTCTATGTTTCTATGAGAGTGTCAACAATCACAAATCTCCAAAACTCATCAACATTTCTATTCTGTTTTATTCATTCTACAAGAGTCAATAACACAGAGGTCGTCATCTTCAAGACTGAAGCAGCTGAGATGGCTGCCAGCATCAAAATAAGGGGTTGGAAATGTGATTTCTACATCAGTGTTTGACTACAGGACAAACCTGTATCCACCTATTAGTTAGTGGACCTACCCCCCACCCTCACCCCCTTCCCTCTATCCCAGCCCCCCCCCCCCCCCCCCCATCTGTCTGAAGAAGTGTCCCAACCCCAACTTTGTTTAGTTTAGAGATACAGCGCAGAAACAGGCCCTTCGGCCCATCGAGCCAGCGATCCCCGCACACTAACACTATCCCATACACACTAGGGACAATTTCACATTTACCCAGTCAATTAACCTACAAACCCTGCACGTCTTTGGAGTGTGGGAGGAAACCGAAGATCTCTGAGAAAACCCACGCAGGTCACGGGGAGAACGTGCAAACTCCGCACAGACAGCACCCGTAGTCGGGATTGAACCCGGGTCTCTGGCGCTGTGAGGCAGCAACTCTACCGCTGGGCCACCGTGTTAGCTGCCCAATCCCTATACAAACGCTACCCGACCCGCTGAGTTCCTCCGGCACTTGGCGTTCCATATAGAAACATAGAAATTAGGTGCAGGAGTAGGCCATTCGGCCCTTCGAGCCTGCACCGCCATTCAATATGATCATGGCTGATCATATAAGATCTATAAAAGATGAATTTAGAAAAGTTAGCCTGGGAAACCTGTAACTCCATAATTGTGAGATCAGGCTGATAAATAGTTCAAGACAAATTAAAATGTGTTCTTCAGTTTCTTCTGGGATGTTCTGGAAATTTCAATTAGTGCAGATGTTGGGGGAGTCCAGAACCGGGGGTCACACAGTTTAAGAATAAGGGGTCGGCCATTTAGGACTGAGATGAGGAAAAACGTTTTCACCCAGAGAGTTGTGAATCTGTGGAATTCTCTGCCACAGAAGGCAGTGGAGGCCAATTCACTGGATGTTTTCAAGAGAGAGTTAGATTCAGCTCTTAGGGCTAAAGGAATCATGGGTTATGGGGAGAAGCAGGAACAGGGTACAGATGTTAGATGATCAACCATGATCATATAGGAATGGTGGTGCTGGCTCGAAGGGCCGAATGGCCTACTCCTGCTATTTTTTATGTTTCTAAAGATGAATCTGCTCGTGAGACCGGCTGCAATTGGCCACGATCAACGTACATTGTGAAAGTCATGAATTCTGAATGTTATAATGTTGCAAAGAACCACAATATGATTTCATACATTCTGTGGGCAGAATTAGGCCATTCGGCCCATCAAGTCTTTGCCATTCAATCATGGCTGATCTATCTCTCCCTCACAAACCCATTCTCCTGCCTTCTCCCCGTAACCCCTGACAGCCGGCTTGGATCATATTTCTGCTGAATATTTTAAGTATGCGGTTATGAGGATAGCTCCTCTCCTTGCTATTTGTTTTACTGGCTTTATGATTCATGGCCTGTTGCCAGACTCAATGTTGTCTGTCCTGTTAGTGCCGGTCATTAAGGACAAAGCTGGTAAAGTAGGCAGCCTAAATAATTACAGGCCCATAGCTTTAGCCAGCATATTGTCAAAAGTTTTAGAAAGAGTTCTGCTGGATAGAATAAATGAGTTTGTTAACTCCACAGATAACCAGTTTGGTTTTAAAGCTAAACATGGCACTGACTTGTGTATATAGGCCCTAAAGGAGATTGTAAACAAATATAGAGGCAACAACTCTTCAATCCTGATGTGCTTTATTGATGCTTCCAAAGCCTTTGGCCGTGTTAATCACAGAAAGCTGTTTGGTAAAATGAGTCACAGAGGGGTGCCTGAATACATTGTTAGAATTCTGGCCTACTGGTATGCCCACTAGACTATGCAAATAAAATGGGGCAATATGGTCTCAGCCCCATTTGGGGTTAGCAATGGTGTTAGACAAGGGGGAATTTTGTCCCCAGTCCTTTTTAATCTATATATTGATGATCTGTGTAAACAATTGAAGCCTGTAACACTGGGTGCATGATTGGTAATATTTTAGTGAAACATATTATGTACAGAGATGATCTTGTGGTCTTTAGTCCATCTAGCGCTGGTCTCCAGCAGCTCCTTACGATATGTTCTGTGTATGGTGTGAAACATGATATTAAATATAATGCTAGTAAGTGTGCTGTTATGATCTGTAGAACCAAAGAGGATAAATGTATAAAATGTCCTGATTTTAAATTGTCTGACAATATTCTTAGTGTCTGTAAAAGGTAAAATATCTAGGGCATATTATTACAGAACAAATGACAGATGATGAGGATATTTATAGGCAATGATGCATGCTGTATGTACAGGCGAATATTCTCTTGTGTAAATTTGGTGCGTGTGCAGATGTGGTGAAGATGTCGCTATTTAGAGCATACTGCACACCACTCTACACTGCGCACCTGTAGTCAAACTATGGAAAGACAAGTTTGCTGAGACTAAAGGTGGCATATAACGATGCCATGAGAACACTGCTAAGGAAACCTAAATCGCTGTCTCGTTGTAGGACGTTGATCGGAAGGGAGAGTGGACGCTGGCACGGTTTAGCTGCCGCTGCTCTCTCTTCACATTGGGTTTTTGATTTTCTTTTGTCTTTGGATCGAATTCTGTCTTTAATTTGTGTATTGGTGATGTCTTTATTATTTATTTTACTCTTGTTAAATTCTGTAAGGTGTCCTTGAGACTTTTGAAAGGCGCCCACAAATAAAATGTATTATTATTATTATTATTATTATTATTATCATCTTTCTTTTTATTCTGGATTTTAAACCATGTGTTGTGTTTTTGTATATCATTTACTCAGCTTTTATATGCATTTTATGGTGTTTGTATATGCAATGGATTCTACGTAATGTCATCTTTTATCTGGGCCTTGAGTCTGAAATAAGTTGAATATTATTATTATTAATATAAAGTATATTATTTTACTTCGGAGTCACGTGAGGGACTCCATGAAAAGAAACCCGCTACGCGCATGCGTGTCATATCGCATACACGCATTGACGGAGTCAGAAGTGGGAGACAACGTCTCCCTAGAGAGAAAGGCAAAGAAGCAGGTAAGAGACTGCAAAATTTTTCCACTTACCTTGCAGGTAGGAAATACAAGAAGCTGCAGGAGCTGGAGGGAGACTGTAGAAATGTTGCAGCCAGAACCAGCCAGCAGCAGCCGTTTAGCGGGGAATCCTCCGGAGAGGTTTCCCTAACGGCTATTTTTAGCACAGAACAGCTGTGCCCGACATTGCTCCCAGCACCGGCAAGACACTGCTGCCGGGCGGGAAACTAAGCTACACGGCCCGGGGAGTTTCTAGACCAAGTCGGGTCTATTTTTAGCCGCAGTCGTTCGGCGCTCCGCAGCTGATTAAATCAGCTGCACCACCCGGGGAGAGAGAGAGAGAGCAGACATCGGGAACAGCAGCCCATGGACCTGTGCTACGGGGTCTGTGGGGCTGCGGGAGGAAGGACGTTCCTCCGAAAACGGCAGGCTGAAAACCAGTACAGGTAAGAACAAATTTCCCTTACCTTTTTTGGTGCTTTTTCCAGAGTGCTTGCTGAATTCTGAAGAGACTGGTGTGTTGCTGAACAGCAGCGAGCCACCTAAGGAAGGCAGGCCACAGCCACAGGTGGTTACTGGTGGGATGCTGAACAGCAGGGAGCCACCGACTGATGTCAGTATAGAGCTGAAGAGCTGTTGTTTAATGACCAGCAGCAGCCAGCTATAAATGTCGGCACCAGCATCTCCCAGATGGGAGCGAGTGCCAAAACTTCACCCTAAATGGGTAGAGGTGCCCGTGAGGACCAGGACCATGGGGAACGGTCCAGTGCCCGTAGGCATGGGGACGGGCTGTGGGATATACCGCGTGCGACTAGTGCCCGAGAGCACCAAGGTCGGCAGGAGCGGTCCCATATATTAAGCACCCGCGACGACGAGTGCCCGAGAGCATGTAAGTCGGCTGGAGCGGTTTGCTGGAGTAAAATTCTCCATATTGGCAGGCTCCGGGATTGGAGGTAGCCACAGTGGGCAAATAATAATATAAGTCCCACAGCAGTTTCCCATATGGGCTGCATGAAATGTCGGACGCCTCTTAGGAGGGTATGGAAGGTCTGACGGGGTAAAGCCTGAGCAGGTGATGGAGCCACTGTCCCCTATTGAAGGGGGGGAAAACAACCTGCCGAACATGATGAGCAGTACTGCCAGCAGAACTCACGGAGAATGATTGCGAGAGGATGGCTGTGAGTATTGAAGGACTGTGTGTCCACCCATCAACTTCAAGCTAATATTTTTGCTGAAGTGTTGGCAAGGCTTCTATACCCCGGAATATTGTGCTGCTCTTAATGTAGCCATTGTTACAGGTGCATTTGCAGACATGTTGGGAAGGCCGTTAGGAGTTGGGAAAATCCGTAATACTCTGAAAGGTCTCATGGCGGGCATAACAGCTTTGGCCCGCATGTTAAATAAGGTGTACAATATTAGTGACCACAAGGATGCCATTAGCACTATTTTTTTTTGGAATGTGCAGTTTGAAGGGCCATTAAGCCAGCTCTAGACCCTAGTTCGCTATACTATGTAAGCAAAGGGCTATACACCCCGTTATTTGGGGGGGGAGACCTGTCTAAACAGGTAAAGAATTGGCGAGGAGGCTTCACTTTGGGGCTGATTAAAGCATCCAAAGGTTATCTGGGGAAGACATTAACCTCATGTGCATCCTAAGAGAGGTAGTGTTTTTGTATTATACTACAAAGAATTGGGCAGAGGTACCCAGCAGCAGCGTCCTGTTTAGGGTTTGGGCCGGGACGACCACTGTGGAAGATGCATAAGTAACATTAACCATTAGGCTCTCCACAACCGCATATGAAACCAAGAAAAATAACTTGGTTACCACCAATACCATGGAGGTAGGTGAATTTGGGGGCTCCAGCATTAATAGGGAGCACGGAAGTTGGAGGGATATTGCAACTTCATGTTGAAGCGTGGTGTAATATATCTATGGACAGATATATCCTTAGCAGTTTTAAGGGATATCTGATAGAGTTTCTACACAAACAAAACCCTCCAGTACAACATATACCGGACAGATATACATGCTGGTAATGGAATAAACCAAACCTGAACAACAGGATTTGTCTCAAATATCTTTATTAGAAATAAGAAAGATGGGGGTTGCCGTATTATTATGGATTATCAATACTTCACAATGTTGTGCAATATATTCATTTTAAAAATGGATATTTTTAGCAGTGCTAAAGACTTAGTGTTCAGCAGACTACTGTATGGCAAGTATTAATCTTTAAGATCCTTGCTACTCAATATCCAACAGGGGGAAAAATTTTAAACCAGCGTTGGGACTGCTGCAACACCAAAATCATAGAGTAATGGTATAGTTGGATGATATCCTTATTGTGGGAATAACTTATGAATCGGCATGTTAGCCAGTGGTTGCCACTAAACTATTGTTTGAACAGCTGGGATTCATTATCCATCCACTTAAGTCAAAATTGACACCATTAACACATTTAATATGTTAATGACTTTACTAATATGGAAAGCCACAGAGTTTAATGGGTGCATATATTATAGAGGTCATTTATTTTGGCCAATGGGAAAAAATGATAGAAGCTATAAAAGAATTACAATGTGGGGAACACAATGTTTAGTATTGCTCCAAACCCAATAGTTATTCACAACCCGTCTGTGCTATTACAAACAGATGCCAGTGCAATTGGTTATGGTACAACTGATACCATCTCGAGCTATGGGGGAGATGGAATATATAAGAAGCTAACCTACATAACACTAAGGGTTAGAAATGTTAAGTGCATTTCATGGGCAAAAATCTTATTGCTCAGGAATGAAACTGCAGCATGCTAGATGGTAGATAGATAATACCTCGGTGATGGCATATTTAAGTCATATGGGTGGAAAGATATCACCAGCTTGTGATGAATTGGCAAATTAAAGTTGGGAATGGTGTGTCCAAAGGAATATTTGGTTATGGGCTACATATCTACCAGGGATACTAAATCAGTGGCAGACACCAGGCCACGAAAAATTATTGGAAGTACTAAATGGATGTTGGATAGATGGTATTTGCTAAAATCAGTAAAGTAGGTAAGGCCGGATATTAGAATTGCATCCGGGGTTAAATCACCAGTTACCGAGGTATGTATCATTGATACCAGATCCTGAGGCAGAAGCTACAGATGCTGTTTTCACTGCACTAGGGGAGGGGTTTTCCATTTATGTATTACCTCCTTGTCTAGTTATAAATTTGGGGTACGAAGGGACATTCAACAGGAATCGGCATTGGGGATGTCTTAGTACCTGATTGGCTTACCCAACTATGGTTTTCCCGGGGTACAGGACATGGTGCTGGAACTATGTATAACGATAGCCGTAGTCCTAAGTTGCTGGTGCATCCAGTAACTGAGGATAGCTATCCATGTCATAGAAAATATTGATTTAGTAGGTTGTAGACTCTAAAACACCGCTACGGGACATGGGGCTATCGATAGAACTGTGGACATGATCACAGCAGCACGAAGAAGGTCTACTCTATAACAGTATTTACGTCCTATTAAAATGGACTAATTACTGCCATGATAACTTTCTGGACCACAGAAATAAGGATGTTCCGGGGGTGCTACAGTTGCTTACCAGCCTGCAATATGGAGGACTGTGTTTCAGCACTGTGAATAATGCCGAAAGTGCATTGTCAAGTTATTTATGGCAAGATACAGTAACATAACTATATTTGGAATGTAAGTGTGGCTTTGATCTTGCTAAGGAATTGGTCGCCGGCTACAGCATTAAATCTGGATAACTAACTAGAAATGGTATGCTGATAGCGCTAGTCACAGTGTATAAGCTCCAGTTATTGCTAAAAGTAAGACTGGATGGCTTCACTATTGCGGCACGAAGATTGAGGTTTGTGATCCAGGACCGTATTATTAAACAAAATAGGCCAGGATTAGTGGGGCAGGTCATAGAATTGATGGCCTACCCGGAGGAAATGCCTCTGTATAGTAAAGTATGGTTTTGTTATACAGTAAGAAAAAAGGCTATCAGAGGCAAGGAATTGGCGTTTAATCAGCTTTAAGATACTGTACCATAGAGTGTAACTCATATCCCATATTTCTGCCACCGCGAAATGGTCTGATAGGCGGGAGTGGACAATAACATATTTCATTTTCACCCCACCAGGGCTGCAGCTACATCTGCAGCAAAACGCCTTGATGTATCCATGGACCAAATCATCAGGATTGCAGGATGGTTGTTGGAGAATACGTTTCAGAAATGTTAACAAACCAGTTAGCAGTATGGGAACGTGTTTTCGGGGACCAATTTTAAGTTCTGTATGATAATTTATCCCTGAAGAATACAGGGTTATGATTTCAATTAATTCGATATTATTTATCATTTCCATTAAATAATTGGTATGAATGCTTTGAATATAATTAACAATTTCTCTCTAACTACCAAGGCAGTTGTGAAGCATGGACTCGTTTCCACGGCATGAGGTCACAGAGCTTTGAAATCTTTTCATGGAGTCCCTCACGTGACTCCGAAGTAAAATAGTAAGATTAAACGAGAACTTACCAGTTTGAAGTTTGATCTGTATTTTATGAGGAGGAACGTTGAGGGAATACATGCCCTCCGCTCCCACCCTCATAGGGTCAAATCTTGAGCTGGTATCTCTTTGATAATCTTGCTATTTTAGGTCAATATAGGGTATCTGTGACCTCACACCGCTGCTTTGAAGGATGACACGCATGCGCGTAGCGGGTTTCTTTTCATGTATTCCCTCAACGTTCCTCCTCATAAAATACAGATCAAACTTCAAACTGGTAAGTTCTCGTTTAATCTTACTATTATTGTTATTAATCAAGTAGCAATCCCTTCCGGTATTGAAACCAATATTCTTGCAGTTGTCTCAACGTTAAATGAAATTCACATTCCTGGACTAATCACTGAAGGAGTTATAAACGAGTTTTGGTTTTGGTCTCCAAATCTGAGGAAGGACATTATTGCCATAGAGGGAGTGCAGAGACGGTTCACCAGACTGATTCCTGGGATGTCAGGACTGTCTTATGAAGAAAGACTGGATAGATTTGGTTTATACTCTCTAGAATTTAGGAGATTGAGAGGGGATCTTATAGAAACTTACAAAATTCTTAAGGGGTTGGACAGGCTAGATGCAGGAAGATTGTTCCCGATGTTGGGGAAGTCCAGGACAAGGGGTCACAGCTTAAGGATAAGGGGGAAATCCTTTAAAACCGAGATGAGAAGAACTTTTTTCACACAGAGAGTGGTGAATCTCTGGAACTCTCTGCCACAGAGGGTAGTCGAGGCCAGTTCATTGGCTATATTTAAGAGGGAGTTAGATGTGGCCCTTGTGGCTAAAGGGATCAGGGGGGATGGAGAGAAGGCAGGTACGGGATACTGAGTTGGATGATCAGCCATGATCATATTGAATGGCGGTGCAGGCTCGAAGGGCCGAATGGCCTACTCCTGCACCTATTTTCTATGTTTCTATGTAAACGTTACATGTGAATCTACAGTCACACTTACCTCAACAAATGAAATTGGGAATATTCCTACTCGTTCTCCGAGTTTGCCCTCTGCCCAATTCTCATCAACTCTCCGGATTACTTTTAAGATATTGTTCTGAAAGAGACAATTAAATGGATGTTAAACTCCCATGGAATGTTGACGTGTTGGCCGTTGGCGTGTCGATCTGTCCATGGCGTCTGTATGAAGCACAAATACATCTCATGACTCGTCCATCATCTTGGTTCAGTGTCAGACATCACGGACAATGTTACTGCAAATGCCCATTGTCTCCAAAGCAGCTGTGGCTCATCCGCCTGCCACAGACTAAATGCTTCCTTCAAATATCCTGTTGGAACCATCATGTTAGAACAAGGAACTGCAGGTGCTGGTTTACCCCAAAGATAAACACAGAGTGCTGGAGTAACTCAGCGGGTCAGGCAGCATCTGTGAAGCTAAGGAAATAGGCAACGTTTCGGCCCAAAACGTTGCCTATTTCCAGAAGGATTTCGGCCCGAAACGTTGCCTATTTCCTTAGCTGCATAGATGCTGCTGCACCATAATTAAGTGGGTCAGGCAGCATCTGTGGAGAACATGGATAGGTGACGTTTCACAGAGTGCTGGAGTAACTCAGCAGGTCAGGCAGCATCTGTGGAGAACATGGATAGGTGACGTTTCACAGAGTGCTGGAGTAACTCAGCGGGTGCAGCAGCATCTATGGAGAACATGGATAGGTGACGTTTCACAGAGTGCTGGAGTAACTCAGCGGGCCAGGCAGCATCTGTGGAGAACATGGATAGGTGACGTTTCAGTCTGAAGAAGGGTCTCGACCGGAACCGTCAGCTTTAGACTAGAGACACAGCGTGGAAACTCCGTACACTAGTCTATCCAACACACTAGGGACAATTTACAGAAGCCAATTAATGTGATCCTGTGTGTTTTTCGAATGTGGGAGGAAACCAGAGCACCCAGAGAAAACCCACGTGGTTACAGGGAGAACATTCATAAGTTTTCATCAAAACGAACCAGGTTCCAGAATCTCCTCAGTTCTTACCCAATGTGATCTGCGGTGAATCCATAGCAAAGTGGCCCCTTCCTCAATACAAGGTGGATAGAGATAGTGATGTCTGCATCCAGGTGACCACGCAGTCATTTTGGAAAATACACAAGTGCATTGCAGTTTAGTTTAGAGATACAGCATGGGAACAGGCCCTTCGGCCCATCAAGTCCCTGCTGACCAGTGATCACCCCGTACACAAGTTTGATTCTACACTTTAGGGACTATTAACAGGAGCCAATCAACCTACAAGCTGTACGTATTTGGGATGTGGAAGGAAACCCACCTGGTCACGGGGAGAACGTACAAACTCCGCATAGACAGCAGCAGCCGTGGTCAGGATGGAACCCGGGTCTCTGGCGCTGTGAGGCAGCAACTCTACCGCTGTGCCACCGTGCCACACACTATTGCCACACATCCTCACTGGTACGAGACGTGCCTGTGTGTGACAAGCCATCAGATCCCAGTGTACTTTCCTCTGAATGACTCTAGTCTCTGAACACACACCGACCGTTGGTCTCAGGCTGCAGCTAACATGAAGCAGTGAAGAAAGCCAATGGCGTGTTGGCCTTCATAACAAGAGGAGTTGAGTATAGGAGCAAAGAGGTCCTTCTGCAGTTGTACAGGGTCCTAGTGAGACCACACCTGGAGTATTGTGTGCAGTTCTGGTCCTCTAATTTGAGGAAGGACATTCTTGCTATTGACGGAGTGCAGCGTAGGTTCGCAAGGTTAATTCCCGGGATGGCGGGCCTGTCATATGCTGAGAGAATGGCTGAATGGCCCACACCTACATCTATTGTCTATTGAGTACATTGGATAAAGAAACAGCAGAGACAAACGCCAGGTAGCTGTAGCATAGACTGATCCCCAATACTCGTCATTCCACCTGACCAAGTTCACCCCATGTCCCAGCTACAACTCTGGCCTGTTTATAATTCTGCAGCTTATTCTGAAGACTGGGATGATGTTGGGATATTGTTGAGCTTTAGACAATGGACAACAGGTACAGGAGTAGGCCATTTGGCCCTTCGAGCCAGCACCGTCACCAACATGCAGAGTTCAGCTTGCCGTGTCTTACCTTGACGAAGGGAAGGACGTTCTTGATGGCCGGCTGCTCTGTCTCTTGGAGAGTGAAGTCATAGAGGGCTTTGCATAGCGGGGGCGGCTGTGGGAGGTGATGGATGACGTGGACAAAGCCGAGAGGGAAGATCCCGCACGCTCCGCTAATCTCTCCGTAGAGCCAGTTCTCATCCACCTGCTGACGGAGCACGATGAGGTCGCCCTTGCTGAAGCTGAGATCTCCTGGTTTCTGCCCACTGTATGTGTACAGGGCTCTTGCACAAGGCACCTAAAGCCAATGATAAAGCAGGTTCACTCAACGCAGTGTCAAAAGCATTGCCACGTCACTGATACTGATCATAGAGAGGTGTATAAGATCATGCGGACACAGTCTCTTGCCCAGAGTAGGGGAATCGAGGACCAGAGGATGTAGGTTCAATGTGAAGGGGAAAAGATTTAATAGGAATCTGAGGGGTAACTTTTTCACACAGAGGGCGGTGGGTGTATGGGACAAGCTGCCAGAGGAGGTAGTTGAGGCTGGGACCACCCCGACATTTGAGGAACAGTTGGACAGGCATGTGGATAGGACAGGCTTGGAGGGATATGGACCAAGCGCAGGCAGGTGGGACTAGTGTAGATGGGACCAGTTGGCCGGTGTGGGCAAGTTGGGCCGAAGGGCCTGTTTCCACACTGTATCACTCCATGACTGTGATTGGGGATGATCAGCCATGATCATATTGAATGGTGGTGCTGGCTCAAAGGGCTGAATGGCCTACTCCTGCACCTATTATCTATTGTCTATTGATTCTATCCACTCCCCACTAGACACCACTGGAGAGCCAACGGTCTTAGTATAATCCATAGAGCACAATGTATAATTCTTGTGGAGGCCAAGTCAGTGGATATTTTTAAGGCAGAGATAGATTCTCGATTAGTCAAGCTGTCAGAGTTTGAGAAGGCAGGAGAATGGGGTTGAGAGGGAGAGATAGATCAGCCATGATTGAATGGCGGAGTAGACTTGATGGGCCGAATGGCTTTATTTTTCTCCTGTCATTAACTATGTTCTCCTATCCTTATAATGCATTGTAAACCTCTCTGGGCGACAGTGTTCAGCTTTGTGCTCCCTGATGTAGGAAATATGTCATTCAACCGGCAGGAGTGCAGAGAAGAAGCAACTGATAGGTGGATAGACACAGAGTGTTGGAGTAACTCAGCGGGTCAGGCAGCATCTGTGGAGAACATGGATAGGTGACGTTTCACAGAGTGCTGGTTTCTGTACTATTATGGTTATTAATTCATTGCATTATTGCATATTTAGCCAGTTTAGTTTAGTTTAGAGATACAGCATGGGAAACAGGCCCTTCGGCCCACCGAGTCCATGCTGCCAGCAATCCCTGCACACATTCACTATCCTACACACACACACTAGGGACGATTTACAATTATACCAAGCCAATGCCAGCGATCCCGGAGAAAACCCGCGCAGGTCACGGGGTGAACGTACAAACTCCATACAGCCGAGCGCCCGTAGTCAGGATCGAACCCGGGTCTCTGGCGCTGTGAGGCAGTAACTCTACCTCTGCGCCACCGTGCCACCCACTAGTTAGCCAGGTTACTGTCACCTCCAGAACGTTGCGTTGTATTCTGATTAGACACATGATGGAGGAACTCAGCGGGCCAGCAGGGTGATGTCTGAAGAATGGTCTCGACACGAAACCTCACCCGTTCCTTCTCTCCAGAGATGCTGCCGGTCCTGCTGAGTTACTCCTGCATTTTGTGTCCATCTTCAATTTCCTTGGCCCCGCTCTTTTTTTTTTTAATTTCTTTTTTATTTATATGAAACTACTTTTATTCAAAAAATAAAAATAAACATTTAGATGTATTAACACAATCAAAGGCTGCCTATGTTGACAGCTTACAAACAAACGATCAGCAAATTAATATAACGTCAACTTTATCAACAAAACACTCGACCTCCAACGGCGACCAGCATTCACGGAAGACCTCCAAAGTCCCCACGGATACCGTGTGTTCCCTCTCCAGGGACAGGCGGGCACGGACGTAGACCCGGAAATTTAAAACTTGGCCCCGGTCTGGGAGTAGAAGTGGGGGTGGAACCGGACTGCAATGGCCGTGAGCCCTGGGCCAAGTTCAGCGATCGTTTGCCCGCTTCTGCTGCTGTTGGAGGTGAGACGTTGTCAGGGTCTTGGGCCTGTCCCACTTTGGCCGTCAGTTACGCGACAGGCCGCTGGCACGTGAAGATTTCGTTCGCTACTAATTGCCGATACTGCGCACAACTACATACCCCTCCACGCTTCCCAGTGGGACCGGCCCCGTGCGGCCAAACCATGCCCGTGTGTGCCTCAACGCGACGACAAGCTCGTGTAATTTGCATGCCAAGGACACGCAAGTGGGACAGGGCCTTTACACTCTGATTATCACTATTTCACAATATGAGTCCCCTGGAAATGTTTCTACAAACACACACGTCTTTGGGGAGTGGGAGGAAACTGGAGCAGCTGGATAGCTGAAGGAACTGAGTCTAAACCCATCTATTCTGAGAGTGGTATTGAGACTGTGGGCTTATTTACATCCATCATTCATTAAACAGTCTTTATTTCAGCAGAGAATGGCAGGTACTGTTCACAGCCACAATAATAGACTAATGGTGTTCTGTCCCAGTAATACAGCTCACAATGAAATCTTTATCCTTGCAGCCATGAAAATATTTAGTACAAACAAGTTCTCCAGCTGCCAGCAATGCGGGGGTGATGTGGGCTAACTATGTGGCTGCTTGCTGCACAGTTCTGTACTGGCATAGACTCCCGCCCGCTCTGACAACTACGCTATGTTGCTGATCTGAAGGGTTTCATTTCCAGAGAACCCTCTGATCAAATGTTGCTCTCCAGGGATGCTGCCTGACCCGCTGAGTTACTCCAGCACTCTGTGAAACGTCACCTATCCATGTTCTCCACAGATGCTGCCTGACCCGCTGAGTTACTCCAGCACTCTGTGAAACGTCACCTATCCATGTTATCCACAGATGCTGCCTGGCCCACTGAGTTATGGTGCAGCAGCATCTATGGAGCGAAGGAAATAGGCAACGTTTCGGGCTGAAACCCTTTTGGAAATAGGCAACGTTTTGGGCCGAAACCCGGAAGGGTTTCGACCTGAAACGTTACCTATTTCCTTAGCTCCATAGATGCTGCTGCACCCGCTGAGTTACTCCAGCACTATGTGAAACGTCACCTATCCATGTTCTCCACAGAAGCTGCCTGGCCCGCTGAGTTACTCCAGCACTCTGTGTCTGTCATATGGCAGCTGTGTTGCCAGACTGACAGCACAGTGGGACCATCAGCATTTAAGATTTCTTTGTCACAGAGTCAGTGGATATTTTAAGGCAGAGATAGATAGATTCTTGATTTGTACGGGTGTCAGGGGTTATGGGGAGAAGGCAGGAGAATGGGGTTAGGAGGGAGAGATAGATCAGCCATGATTGAATGGCAGAGTAGACGTGATGGGCCGAATGGCCTAATTCTGCTCCTATCATTTATGAACATAAACTTTGAACACAAGTAATAGGAGCAGAATGAGGCCATTCGGCCCATCAAGTCTACTCCGCCATGGCTGATCTATCTCTCCCTCCTAACCCCATTCTCCTGCCTTCTCCCCATAACCCCTGACATCCGTACTAATCAAGAATCTATCTATCTCTGCTTTAAAAATTCTGTGGCAACGAATTTGACAGATTTACCACACTCTGACTAAAGAAGTTCCTCCTCATCTCCTTCCTAAAGAACATCCTTTAATTCTGAGGCTGTGCCCTCTAGTCCTAGACTCTCCTACTATTGCATACAGTTTTGGTCTCCAAATCTGAGGAAGGACATTATTGCCATAGAGGGAGTGCAGAGAAGGTTCACCAGACTGATTCCTGGGATGTCAGGACTGTCTTATGAAGAAAGACTGGATAGACTTGGTTTATACTCTCTAGAATTTAGGAGATTGAGAGGGGATCTTATAGAAACTTACAAAATTCTTAAGGGGTTGGACAGGCTAGATGCAGGAAGATTGCTCCCGATGTTAGGGAAGTCCAGGACAAGGGGTCACAGCTTAAGGATAAGGGGTAAATCCTTTAAAACCGAGATGAGAAGAACTTTTTTCACACAGAGAGTGGTGAATCTCTGGAACTCTCTGCCGCAGAGGGTAGTTGAGGCCACAGTTCATTGGCTATGTTGAAGAGGGAGTTAGATGTGGCCCTTGTGGCTAAGGGGATCAGAGGGTATGGAGAGAAGGCAGGTACGGGATACTGAGTTGGATGATCAGCCATGATCATATTGAATGGCGGTGCAGGCTCGAAGGGCCGAATGGCCTCTACTCCTGCACCTAATTTCTATGTTTCTATGTTTCTATGTTTAGTGGATACATCCTCTCCACATCCACTCCATCCAGGACGTTCACTATTCTGTCGATGGGGTCCCTCATCCTTCTAAACACCCGTCATGGACATAGACATGGTGGCATCTCACGCCCACATCATGCCTGGTTCTCCCACAATGATGCTGAACAAAGCAAGTCCATTCTATTTAGCTGCAGGTTGTATCATGTTGTGTGAAGCTGCCGTCAGTCTCCCGCGTGACTCCCTGCTCCACCTACACTCATGCTGATCATTGCCGTAACGCTCCACAACCACAGCCACAGCCCCCCCCGGCTCTGACAACATCACACACACCAGTGCAGGCAGCTCATCAACGGCAGTGCCAGGAAGTCTCCACATTGTGAATTGTCAACAGTGCCCTTGCCCCGACAGTCTCCCTGTCACTGGCGATACTAACGGCAAGATATCTCGTGCCCAATGTGACAAATGGCCAAGGCTGGTGTGTCATGGGAAACATGTACCCCCTCAATCCAAGATCCATCTTACAGTCACACAGCGCAGAAACAGGCCCTTCAGCCCAACTAGCCCATGCCAACCAACATGCCCAATCTACACTTGTGCCAGCTACCTCTAAACCTGTCCTATCCAAGTGTCTTGTCAATGTTGTATTAGCAGCTACCTCAGCTCCTCTATAGATGCTGCTGCACCCGCTGAGTTTCTCCAGCTTTTCTGTGTAACCTCAGCTCCTCTGGCATCTGGTTCCCTTCACCCACCACCCTCTGTGTGTAGAAGATTCCCCTCAGGTGCCTGGTAAATATTTCCCCCTCACCCCTGTCCCCTGGTTGTTACTCTGGGTAAAAGACTCTACATTCACGGTCTCCACCCCCCTCATGATCGAATACACCTCTATCAGATCACCCCTCATCCTCCTGCGCTCTGTAATATAGTCCGAGTCTGCCCGACTTCTCCCCACAGCCCAGACCCTCATTACATCATTACACATTGTGTCTCCTGCAAACCCTCACACACATGACACCGTACGTAATATGCAGTGATCTCCGACCTGCCTCCAGACCAACGCTGCAATCCAACTGCCCCTGTTGTCCACTCCTCCAACAGTGGACACGTGCAGCGGTAGAGTTGCTGCCTCACAGCGCCAGAGACCCAGATTCCATCCTGTCTACGGGTGCTGTCTGGACGGAGTTTGCACATCCCCCTGTGACCGTGTGGGTTTTCTCCGGGTGCCCTAGATTCCTCCCACACTCCAAAGACGTACAGGTTTATAGGTTAATTTGGCTTCTGTAAATTGTAAGTTGTAAATTGTAACATGTCGGATAGAGCTAGTGTATGGGGTGATCGCTGGACGGCACGGACAGGGTGGGCCGAAGGGCCTGTTTTTATGCTGTGTCTTTAAATCTCTCATGAAGGTTAATTCCCGGGATGGCGGGACTGTCATATGCTGAGAGAATGGAGCGGCTGGGCTTGTACACTCTGGAGTTTAGAAGGATGAGAGTGGATCTTATTGAAACATATAAGATTATTAAGGGTTTGGACACGCTAGAGGCAGGAAACATGTTCCCGATGTTGGGGGAGTCCAGAACCAGGGGCCACACAGTTTAAGAATAAGGGGTAAGCCATTTAGAACGGAGACGAGGAAACACCTTTTCACACAGAGAGTGGTGAGTCTGTGGAATTCTCTGCCTCAGAGGGCGGTGGAGGCCGTTTCTCTGTATAGTTTCAAGAGAGAGCTAGATAGGGCTCTTAAAAATAGCGGAGGTAGGGAATATGGGGAGAAGGCAGGAACGGGGTACTGATTGGGGATGATCAGCCATGATCACATTGAATGGCGGTGCTGGCTCGAAGGGCCGAATGGCCTCTACTCCTGCACCTAATTGTAATAAAATGAATGGTTTATTTGGGGAGCAAAGTGTTAGCTGGAGTGAGTAATTGCAGGGTCTGTGCCTGGTGATGCAGTGTGGCAGAGTAGAGTGGATGCTCAGCTCACCAGCTCCAGGCAGCAAATACACTGGATGCTCATTAGACTCGAGCTGCCTACAGTACAATCCTCACATCCAGTTACCTAGGCAACACAAGAGGAATATCGCCAGATTCTACAGCAAAGCTTTCGCATGGTGCAGAGTACAGAATAATGTCGGTCTTACAGAGGGTGGCAGAGTCAGAGTGACATGGCACACACACTGGACTGCACTGATGTGTGTGAGGGGGGTGTGTGGGGGGGGGGGGGGGGGGGGGGGGAAGGGGGGTTTCAGTGGCTGATGGGATCACCAACAGCATTGCATTGCAAACACAGATCAAAAAACTGCTGGAAATCTGAATTTAAAAAAAAACAGGGAATGCTCTCAAAAAGCTGGAGTAACTCAGCGGGTCAGGCAGCACCTCTGGAGAGAAGGGACGGGTAACGTTTTAGGTCGAGTCCCTTCTTCAGACTGAGTCCTTCAGGCTCAATCTGCAGAAGGGTCTCGACCCGAAACGTCACCTATCCATGTTCTCCACAGATGCTGCCTGACCCGCTGAGTTACTCCAGCACTCTGTGAAACGTCACCTATCCATGTTCTCCACAGATGCTGCCTGACCCGCTGAGTTACTCCAGCACTCTGTGAAACGTCACCTATCCATGTTCTCCACAGATGCTGCCTGACCCGCTGAGTTACTCCAGCACTCTGTGAAACGTCACCTATCCATGTTCTCCACAGATGCTGCCTGACCGCTGAGTTATGGTGCAGCAGCATCTATGGAGCGAAGGAAATAGGCAACGTTTCGGGCCGAAACCCTTCTGGAAATAGGCAACGTTTCGGGCCGAAACCCGGAAGGGTTTCGACCCGAACGTTACCTATTTCCTTAGCTCCATAGATGCTGCTGCACCCGCTGAGTTACTCCAGCACTCTGTGAAACGTCACCTATCCATGTTCTCCACTGATGCTGCTGCACCCGCGGAGGTACTCCAGCACTCTGTGTCTTTTTCTGTAAGCCAGCATCTGCAGTTCCTTGCATCTCATAGAGTCTCACAACGTGGAAACAGGCCCTTTGGCCCAACTTTCCCACAGCAACCAACATGTCCCATCTACACTAGCCCCACCTGCCTGCGTTTGATATCCCTCTAAACCCGTCTATCCATGTACCTGTCTAACTGTTTCTTAAACGCAAGGATATTCCTAGCCTCAACTACCTCCTCCGGCAGCTCGTTCCATACACCCACCACCCTTTGTGTGTAAAAGTTGCTCCTCAGATTCCTATTAAATCTTTTCCCCATCACCTTAAACCCATGCCTCCGGTCCTCGATTCACTTACTCTGGGCAAGAGACTCTGTGTGTCTCCCCGATCTATTCCTCTCATGATTTTATTCACCTCTATAAGATCACCCCTCATCTAATTCAACCCCCTCTGAGATGCCAATTGTAATCTGGCCGAGTCTGGCTCAGCGGCAGATATTATTTAATATCATTCATCCAAATCACCATGTGATATTTAACAACATTAGAAGTGCCTGGTGTATGGTGGATCTCAGTTGCCTGGTGCTACAGTCAGATCTCTTACATCAAGTTCTTCACTCTAAAGATCAATCCTTGATTAGTCCCGATGGTCACAGTCGAATTGGCTTCAATTCCATAAGATATTGTGGATGGGGAGCATACATCAGTGAAGAGCATTTCACCAACATATTTGATGAGCTTTCAGTCAGTACAGAGGAGCCCATGCCTCGGGCAAGGACACGATGGCTGTGTTTACTCCATTGAATCTGAATCTATTGAGATTTTTGTTGCTTTTGGGCAATCCCAATCTGATGCCAGGTGTAGGTGTGAGAAGGTTGTGCGTTAACACACCTGGCCACCACACCTGCAACTAAATAGAATAGAGGTGAGCTCCACCATAATGGTACAGGTGAGCTCCACCACCATAAGGTGACCTCTACACAATGATACAGGTATCCTGGGTTGGTGGGACAGTCAAATGTGGATAGAATGGAGTGGATGGGCGTGTATACCCTGGGGTTTAGAAGGATGAGAGGGCATCTTATTGAAACATATAAGATTATTACGGGTTTGGACACACTAGAGGCAGAGAACATGTTCCTGATGTTGGGGGAGTCCAGAACCAGGGGCCACAGTTTAAGAATTAGGGTTAAGCCATTTAGAACGGAGATGAAGAATTTTTTTTTCACCCAGAGAGTTGTGAGTCTGTGGAATTCTCTGCCTCAGAGGGCGGTGGAGGCCGGTTCTCTAGATGCTTTCAAGAGAGAGCTAGATAGGGCTCTCAAAGATAGCGGAGTCAGGGGATATGGGGAGAAGGCAGGAACGGGGTACTGATTGGGGATGATCAGCCATGATCACATTGAATGGCGGTGATGGCTCGAAGGGCCGAATGGCCTCTATTCCTGCACCTATTGTCTATTGTCTATAAATGCAGCCGGATATTTGGAACGACGGCAGGAATATTTAGGGAGACGATGGTCACACACTGTAACAAGAACCAGGTGATAAACTGCGTTCTGCCTGCTTGCGTTCAGCTGCCGAGTGCTTACCTGCTCCAGGGGGCTGTGGGCAGGAGAGAGGGTCTTCACCAGACCGCTGCGTGACTTCACCGGCTCCGAGTGTTGGTCGGCAGGAGGCTGGTGGGTGACCCTGGCGTTAGTCTGCCCGTACCTGATGCCATCGAGCAGACGCACCAGCAGCAGGTTGACGGGCAAGTCATCGATGCTGCCAGTTACAGGGCTCCGGCACTCTGGGCAACGAACCTCCTTGTGTGAGTGGGAGATCTGTTGCAGGCACGGCTTGCAGAAGGTGTGTTGGCACGGCAACACCTTGGCAGTGCCGTCCAGGCGCTCAAAACACACTGGGCATTCCAGCAGGTCCAGTAAGGCCAGGTCATCCATTCTACTGCCAGTCCACCATCGCATCAAAGCACAGCCACCCTGAACATCAAACAGCAGCAAGCATTAGCGTCAATATACCACCCAGCCCAGAGGCAAATCACCATGTTAGAGCAAAGATAATATTTGCCATTTGAACCTCAAATGAAGTTCAAACAAAATTTGGTTTCTGCAGTCACACAAGAAAAGGACCAAGACACACACCAACACAATGTACACAAACATCCATCAGTGAATCTCCTCCTCACTGTGATGGAAGGCAGAGAAGGTGTTGGCAGAGAAGATTCACGAGGATGTTGCCAGGACTAGAGGGTGTGAGCTATAGGGAGAGGTTGAGTAGGCTGGGTCTCGAGATGAGAAGAACCTTTTTCACACAGAGAGTGGCGAGTCTCTGGAACTCTCTGCCGCAGAGGGTAGTCGAGGCCACAGTTCATTGGCTATATTTAAGAGGGAGTTAGATGTGGCCCTTGTGGCTAAGGGGATCAGAGGGTATGGAGAGAAGGCAGGTACGGGATACTGAGTTGGATGATCAGCCATGATCATATTGAATGGCGGTGCAGGCTCGAAGGGCCGAATGGCCTACTCCTGCACCTAAATTCTATGTTTCTATGTCTCTATTCCATGGAGCGCAGGAGGATGAAGGGGTGATCTTATAGTGATGTACAAAATCATAAGAGGAATAGATTGGTAGATGCACAGAATCTCTTGCCCACAGTAGCTGAAACAAAGACCAGAGGACACAGGTTCACGGTGAAGGGGGAAAGATTTAATAGGAATTTGAAGGGCAACCTTTTTCACACAGAGGGTGGTGGGTGTATGGAACAAGCTGTCAGAGGAGGTAGTTGAGGCAGGGATTATCCCAACGTTAAAAGTTAAAAGAGGGGATTCGGCCCGAAACGTTGCCTATTTCCTTCGCTCCATAGATGCTGCTGCACCCGCTGAGTTACTCCAGCACTTTTGTCTACCTTTGACTGGTACATGGATAGGACTGGTTTGGAGGGATATGGGCCAAACGTGGGCAGGTGGGACTAGTGTAGCTGGGACATGTTGGCCGGTGTGGGCAAGTTGGGCCGAAGGGCCTGTTTCCACACTGTATCACTCTAGGCAAGAGCATTGAACTGCCATATGTAGTGGTCACAGAACAATGAAAGGTACAAGCAACTGCAGGTACTGGTTTACATAAAAAGACACAGAGTGCTGGAGTAACTCAGCGGGTCAGGCAGCATCTGTGGAGAACATGGATAGGTGACGTTTCACAGAGTGCTGGAGTAACTCAGCGGGTGCAGCAGCATCTATGGAGCTAAGGAAATAGGTAACGTTTCGGGTCGAAACCCTTCCGGGTTTCGGCCCGAAACGTTGCCTATTTCCAGAAGGGTTTCGGCCCGAAACGTTGCCTATTTCCTTAGCTCCATAGATGCTGCTGCACCATAACTCAGCGGGTCAGGCAGCATCTGTGGAGAACATGGATAGGTGACGTTTCACAGAGTGCTGGAGAAACTCAGCGGGTCAGGCAGCATCTGTGGAGAACATGGATAGGTGACGTTTCACAGATTGCTGGAGAAACTCAGCGGGTCAGGCAGCATCTGTGGAGAACATGGATAGGTGACGTTTCACAGAGTGCTGGAGTAACTCAGCGGGTGCAGCAGCATCTGTGGAGAACATGGTTGATTCGGGTTGGGACCCTTCCTCAAACTCACCCATGTTCTCAGAGATGGAACCAACCGGTTGAGTTACTCCAGCACTCTGTGTGTTTGTTTGGTAAACCAGTGTCTGCAGTTCCTTGTGTCTGCAGATGCTGCCGGCTGGCCAGCCAGTTCCCACAGAACAATGACATTCTTACTTGCTGCTGTCTAATAGATCCATTAACGTAATTAAACACGGATAATATATAATCATCTCAAATATAATTAATTAATAACCATAATACTAGGTAGCCAGTATAGTGATATAGTGGGGGTGGTGGTGTGGTCAGGATGCTGTTGATCTCTGATCCTGCTGAGGGAGGTTTGTGAGGGGGGAAAGATTGAATAGGAAACTGAGGGGTAACTTTTTTTTTTACACAGAGGGTTGTGAGTGTGTGGAACGAGCTGCCGGAGGAGGTGTCTTGGTGAGACCACACCTGGAGTATTGCGTACAGTTTTGGTCTCCAAATCTGAAGAAGGACATTATTACCATAGAGGGAGTGCAGAGAAGGTTCACCAGACTGATTCCTGGGATGTCAGGACTGTCTTATGAAGAAAGACTGGATAGACTTGGTTTATACTCTCTAGAATTTAGGAGATTGAGAGGGGATCTTATAGAAACTTACAAAATTCTTAAGGGGTTGGACAGGCTAGATGCAGGAAGATTGCTCCCGATGTTGGGGAAGTCCAGGACAAAGGGTCACAGCTTAAGAATATAAGGAGATGAGAAGAACTTTTTTCACACAGAGAGTGGTGAATCTCTGGAACTCTCTGCCACAGAGGGTAGTCAAGGCCAGTTCATTGGCTATATTTAAGAGGGAGTTAGATGTGGCCCTTGTGGCTAAGGGGATCAGAGGGTATGGAGAGAAGGCAGGTACGGGATACTGAGTTGGATGATCAGCCATGATCATATTGAATGGCGGTGCAGGCTCAAAGGGCCGAATGGCCTCTACTCCTGCACCTAATTTCTATGTTTCTACGTTTCTAGGAGGTAGTTGAGGCAGGGACTATCGCAATATTTAAAGTAGACAAAAATGCTGGAGAAACTCAGCGGGTCAGGCAGCATCTGTGGAGAAAAGGAGTAGATGACGTTTCGGGTCGAGACCCTTCTACAGTCTGAGTTTCTCCAGCATTTTTTGTCTACTTTCGATTTTTCCAGCATTTGCAGTTCCTTCCTAATCACAATATTGAAGACACATTTGGACAGGTACATGGATAGGACAGGTGTGGAGGGATATGGGCTAAACACAGGCAGGTGGGACTAGTGGAGATGGGGCATGTTGGCCATCATGGGCAAGTTGGGCCGGAGGGCCAGTTTCCACACACTATTTCTGGTACCATGTCCATTATTCCATTAGCCTTGGCCTTCCCTGCTATAGAAGGTTGTGGGG
>JAWMAR010003337.1:0-5000 GCA_036785375.1 Leucoraja ocellata | reverse complement strand
GTAGCTGGGGCATGTTGGCCGTTGTGGGCAAGTTGGGCCGAAGGGCCTGTTTACACACGGTACCACTCCATATCTCTATGCGATGAAGAATCTACAACATGAATGTAAGAGTCTAGGTTGGTCAGCGCTCCGCATTTGGGTCACCTACGTCAGTGTAGACTGTCGGCTGGAGATACTTTTCCGAGTTAGGAATAAATGCCTTCCTGTTAGTATTCAATAAAAAAATTAAATGAAGAGAAGGACATTATAATTTAAGAGGGTTGTGTATTTTTGAAACATGTAAAGTGAGACTCAATGTAAAATATAGATGTGTCACAGTATTGGGGTCAAATTATGCAACGGACTTAGTGATGAGTTGACATTTTGTAGCTCTATGTTGAGTTTAAAAAAAGCTTTAAAATGTAAAATATTACAATTTAGAGTAAATGCTATTTTTTCTTTCCTTTGTAATGCTGATATTCTGGGTTATTTTATCTTATGGATTGTATAGGATAGGCAAACATAAGCTTTATGGCTTCAGACGATTCCTTTGTCGGTCATTGATGTGAGTGTTGTGTGGAATGGATACAGTGTTGGTTCATATTCACAAGGATTGTAAAGTTTTGTTCCATTGGTGTATGGACTGAAATAGACTTTTCATCATATATAATCTGTACGGACTCCTGTAATTGTCTCATTAGTTGGTGTCAGGCCGTTACATGTGATGCCGTCACTGAATTATAGATGGGCTGTGAGAGGAATACTGTGTGGACAAGCAGCCTGTGTCCAGGTGTGTTATTCAGCTGCTGGTTGGAGAGGAGAGGAGAGGAGAGGAGAGGAGAGGAGAGGAGAGGAGAGGAGCTGTGAATGGAGGAACTCAGCAGCAAGTTACGAAGGAGATTTGAACCCAAGCCCAGGAAGGTACGGTTCTCGACCCGAAACGTCACCCATTCCTTCTCCCCAGAGATGCTGCCTGTCCCGCTGAGTTACTCCAGCATTTTCTGTCTATCTTCGGTGTAAACCAGCACCTGCAGTTCCTTCCTCCACGTACTAGTTTCACTGAAGTCCTGCTGAATTTCACCGTCTGTATAACTGTCTGTGGCATGGTGGCGCAGCGGTAGAGTTGCTGCCTCACAGCGCCAGAGACCCGGGTTTGATCCTGACTACGGGTGCTGTCTGTACGGAGTTTGCACGTTCTCCCCGTGACCTGCGTGGGTTTTCTCTGGGATCTCCGGTTTCCTCCCACACTCCAAAGACGTACAGGTTTGTAGGTTAATTGGCTCGGTGTGTGTGTAAATTGTCCCTAGTGTGTGTAGGATAGTGTTAATGTGCGGGGATCGCAGGTCTGTGCAGACTCGGTGGGCCGAAGGGCCTGTTTCTGTGCTGTATCTCTAAACTAAATTAACCTCGTTATTATCTAGCCCACAGCAACAATGGACCATTGTGGGCTCCACCTTGCCTTGATCATCTTCACTTTTTTCATATCATCCATTCGTTTCTGAAGAAGGGTCTCGACCCGAAACGTCACCCATTCCTTCTCTCCGCAGATGCTGCCTGACCCGCTGAGTTACTCCAGCACTCTGTGAAACGTCACCTATCCATGTTCTCCACAGATGCTGTCTGACCCGCTGAGTTATGGTGCAGCAGCATCTATGGAGCTAAGGAAATAGGCAACGTTTCGGGCCGAAATCCTTCTGGAAATAGGCAACGTTTCGGGCCGAAACCCGGAAGGGTTTCGGCCCGAAACGTTGCCTATTTCCTTAGCTCCATAGATGCTGCTGCGCCCGCTGAGTTACTCCAGCACTCTGTGAAACGTCACCTATCCATGTTCTCCACAGATGCTGCCTGACCCGCTGAGTTACTCCAGCACTCTGTGAAACGTCACCTATCCATGTTCTCCATAGATGCTGCTGCACCCGCTGAGTTACTCCAGCACTCTGTGAAACGTCACCTATCCATGTTCTCCACAGATGCTGCCTGACCCGCGGAGTTACTCCAGCACTCTGTGAAACGTCACCTATCCATGTTCTCCACAGATGCTGCCTGACCCACTGAGTTACTCCAGCACTCTGTGAAACGTCACCTATCCATGTTCTCCACAGATGCTGCCTGACCCGCTGAGTTACTCCAGCACTCTCTGTGTTTGTCTGTTGCAGGTACGGTTTCGTATATCATCGGCCTTTAGCGGGCGGGTGCTGAGGCAGGTCTACGAGGATGGTTCTGAGTCGGAGGAGCTGGAGGAGGAGGGAGGGCGTGGGGTGAAGTCTGCGCTGAGCGAGGGTTTCAGAACAAGGAGAGCAGCTGTACAGGAACGCTGGCACCCTCCTCCCCCCTCCTCACCGCTGGTAACACAGAGGATCAACGTGGTGAGAGATGGGGACCGTTATGGATTGATCAGCGGACCAGCTCTGCTCAACAGCCTGGCAGCGGCCCGCTCCAGTGTAAGTGCTTCCTGATTCTCTGTCTGCATCTCCTGCTCAATGGCTCAGTGCATCCTTCATTGTCCTCGACCAAGGTACAGTGAGATACTATATCAGTCAGCACGTGGTGCAGCGGTAGAGTTGCTGTCCCACTTTCACAACCTAATTCACAACCTTTTTTACTCGTGGACATTTTTCATCAGGCTAGAAAAACGCCCCGACCTACTTGATGCCACGAGTACCTACGACTATAGCAAAAGGATTTGAGTATAGGAGCAGGGAGGTTCTACTGCAGTTGTACAGGGTCTTGGTGAGACCACACCTGGAGTATTGCGTACAGTTTTGGTCTCCAAATCTGAGGAAGGACATTATTGCCATAGAGGGAGTGCAGAGAAGGTTCACCAGACTGATTCCTGGGATGTCAGGACTGTCTTATGAAGAAAGACTGGATAGACTTGGTTTATACTCTCTAGAATTTAGAAGATTGAGAGGGGATCTTATAGAAACTTACAAAATTCTTAAGGGGTTGAACAGGCTAGATGCAGGAAGATTGCTCCCGATGTTGGGGAAGTCCAGGACAAGGGGTCACAGCTTAAGGATAAGGGGGAAATCCTTTAAAACCGAGATCAGAAGAACTTTTTTCACACAGAGAATGGTGAATCTCTGGAACTCTCTGCCACAGAGGGTAGTTGAGGCCACAGTTCATTGGCTATATTTAAGAGGGAGTTAGATGTGGCCCTTGTGGCTAAAGGGATCAGAGGGTATGGAGAGAAGGCAGGTACGGGATACTGAGTTGGATGATCAGCCATGATCATATTGAATGCGAATGGTGCAGGCTCGAAGGGCCGAATGGCCTCTACTCCTGCACCTAATTTCTATGTTCCTATGTTTCTATGACTAGCATCACGACCTACCTACGACCTCGTGAAGACCATGCTGCGAGTATGAGTCAAGGGCAAACTTGGCAGAGGTCGTGAATTAGGTTGTGGAAGTGGGACAGGCCGTTCACAGCACCAGAGACCCGGGTTCGATCCTATCCTTTGTGTACCTAATAGAGTCATAGAGTGATAGTGTGGAAACCCTGAGCCGCTGAGTTACTGTGTGTGTGTGTGTGTGTGTGGGTGTGGAGTTCTGGGTTAGTCTGCTTTCCCCACTGCCTGATCCAGTGACTGATTGTGTGCGAATCACTAGTGGCCGTGACACACTGCCCTTACGTGATCTTTTACAGTGTTGATTCATTTGATGAATTATTCATTAGCATGAGGATATCCACATCCCTCCACCAGTAGCCTCTGCATCCTATCACCAAGGCAACTTTGTGTCCAATGAGCCAACTTTATCTTTAGTGTGAGGTGTATTAGTTTAGAGATACACGATCAAAACAGGCCCCCAGCCCACCCAGCCCACTCCGACCATCGATCACCCCCTCACACTAGTTCTTATCCATTCCCAACACACTAGAGGCAATTTACAGACAAGCAGCCAATTAAACCAGCAAACACGCTCCCATTTGGGATAGGAGCAGGATTAGGCCATTCGGCCCATCAAGTCTACTCCGCCATTCAATCGTGGCTGATCTATCTCTCCCTCCTAACCCCATTCTCCTGCCTTCTCCCCGTAACCCCTGACACCCGCACTAATCAAGACTCTGCCAATCTATACCGTATAAATACCCATTGACTTGGCCTCCACAGCCGTCTGTGGCAACGAGTTCCACACATTCCCAATCCTCCATATAGAAACATAGAAAACAGGTTCAGGAGTAGAGGCCATTCGGCCTTTCGAGCCTGCACCATTCGCCATTCAATATGATCATGGCTGATCATCCAACTCAGTATCCTGTACCTGCCTTCTCTCCATACCCCCTGATCCCTTTAGCCACAAGGGCCACATCTAACTGCCTCTTAAATATATTGAACATCTCCACATCTCATTCTGAAAGATTGTCCTTTTGTTCTGCGATAAAAGTTTGTACAATCTGCAATATGTTTAGTTGTGGTCCAGTCGCAGTGTAGTTTACTGTCCCGTGTAGCGAGGTACAGTTAAAAGCTTCCTTGTCGCATGCTAACCAGTCAGCGGAAAGACAACACATGATTGCTATCGAGCCATCCACAGTGTACAGATGCAGGATAAAGGGCAATAATGTTTACTGCTTGGTAAAGTTTGGATCACACAACATCTCGCTGCATTCACAGCCATCAAGCGTTCTGAATTTTGGAAAGATTATCATCTACACCAGCAATCTGAGGATCATTAAGAAACCGCTGAGCCAGCAAGAGGTGATGAACAAACTTCTGCACAGTCAGCAGTCAGCTGAGGACGAGGCACACCTGTCCAGCAAGGGCACAGGTGAAGGGAACAATACCAAGCAACCTGTCACAGCGGAGGTACTTTGTACAATCTTATTCATCTAGCTTATAAATGGCAATTGAGTGTGTTTGTTCCCAGTGGCTTGCTCTGATTTATTCCCATATTCAAGAGTGGTGTTGGTGTCGTATTAGGCTGCAATCTCCCCACTTAGTGTCGATGCACCAGTCGGGTCAGGTACCCCTAGAATGATGCCGCGATTCTTCACATGGCCCTTGTCACTCTAGTCAAGAG
>JAWMAR010003336.1:0-83779 GCA_036785375.1 Leucoraja ocellata | reverse complement strand
AATGGAATAGATGGAATCAGCTCCAGGTGTCCTCCACACCGGCCATATCCACTCCATGGAAGGAAGGACAAAGTTGGAGAAGGAGGACCGTGGAACAGCGGGCAGCCAGCAGCAGCCAGCGGCACTTGGATCAACTGTAGTGGGATCAGCTGTGCCCGATGTCGGCCCCGCACGGGCCAGATCCATGCGGCCGAGCGGTAAGGCTAGACACAAATCAAACAAGGTAGTGGACTCAGAAGGGTCCGACTTTGCATAACTGCCGGCAACCAGCGCCCGAGAGCGCTGGAGCAGGGAGAAGCGGTGTATGGAGCCTTGCTCCAACGTGATAAACCCACAGCAGTACCTCTTTGAGGGCTGCACAATGCTTCTACCCCATCAGAGGGGAGCACTGTGGGTCAGTTCTGGGCTGACCTGCAAGAGGGGTCCGCAGAACAAAAGATAAGTGGGCAGCAGTTAAGCCCCACATGGGTACCCCGTGCGGGACCCTAGAGATCTCTAACTCTAAAAAAGAGTAGGCAGGACCCTGATGGGCCAGAGCCTGGTAATACAGCATCCCATGATCCTAACACAGCAGGGACTCTGCTGGACATGGTGGCTGATTACTTTAACCAAGTCAAACATGGGTAGACTTGGATCCAGGATGGCAATAGTATTACTATATGTCTGGCCACAAACGCCAACAAGAAATATTTACAGAGACTGGCCAGACATCTGCCACCTGGCAACGGTGAGGCATTACAGGTGCCCAGTGTAAACCAATGCATTTGGCAGCATATGGGGACGAACATCAGGAACCAGGACCTCAAGATCCAGAGAACCTTAAAGGGATTGACGGAAGGCATACACCCGCACCCTGGACTAAACGTAGGTAACCAAAGACCATCAAGACGCACTAGCTCTGTTTAGTAATATGCAATATGACCTGAACTACATGTGGAAGGCTGCCATTCAGCCAGCACTGGGACCCCAAAAATGCTACCATTTGCAAACAAAGAACCGTGTGTGGACGAAGCCAAGACACTGGGGCTCATCAAGGCCAGCGCAAGGGCCTATTTTGGAGCACGATACCAGCCACAGGCAAGGCCATAAAAAATGTGGCTCATACCAGTGGCAGTGCCAGAAATCAATATAACCCGCAGGATCCTTTTTAGGGTATGGCCAGGGCGGCCACCCGGGAAGATGCGGAAGCCTCAACCTCCCACACAACCCCGAACAAGAGATATCAAACCAGAACCTCCTTTTCAAAAAAAAACAAGGAAATAACACAACCACCGGTAACCATGGAGATAGGTGGGTGTGGTTTCTTCTGTTAAAAAGGGACCTACGATGGTGGGGGAGGGGAGGTTGCAACACTACAGTTATGTATGGTATAGAATCACTACAGATTCATATAATCTCAGCAGTATTCAGGGTTATCTGATAGGATTTACTCATCCCAATAACCACAGTACAACATACACCAGAATGGCATTTTGTACTTACATAAACCAAACAATCTAAAAACCCACATGGTGCTACAAAAATTGTACACAAAAGGTGTGATTGAGCATACTTTTCATGGAACATTAGAATTTGTATCAAACATATTTATTAAAAAATAAAATAGAGTGGGGTTGCAGGATTATCATTGATTTTCAACCCTAAACACATTCGTTCAAGATATTCATTTTAAGATGGATACTCTTATTACTGATAAAGACTTGGTGTCAGCTGGGTTTTTCTATATGGCAGGCATTGACTCAAAAGAGGAACTTTGGCAATATAGAGCTTACAAAAGGGGCAATCATCAGCCCAATATTATTTACTAAAATTCTAAAACCAGCTTGGCATTGTTATGTAAACAAAGCCATAGGGTGATGTATTTCCCCCGTTCGGCCCCATCAATGGGGTACTAGGGAAAATTCAACTACACTCGGCATCTGGAATTCTCAGAGTACCCGACTGGCCTACTAAATCATGGTATTCGGTCATACAGGGGATGGTGTTAGAACCATGTTCCCTAAGAACCGGTAGGCGGTAGCGGCTCTGGCCAGCAGCGGCCTCTGCAGTCTGTCCGCGTTTTTATTATTTTCTGTCTGTGTTTTAATGTAGTTTTTGTTATTTTTTGTTGGGGTGTGTGTGGGGGGGTGGGGGTGGGGTGGGAGGGGGGGGGGAAACTTTTTAAATCTCTCCCTGCACTGGAGACCCGACCTTTGTCTCGTCGGGTTTCCGTTGTCGTTGAGGCCGCAACGAGGAGCGGCCTCCAACGGGAAGAAGCCGGGGACTCTGGTGCTACTCACCGTCGCCGTCGCGGGGCTGGCCGAGTCCGGAGCGGTTGGAGCGGTAGAGGAGCGCTGCTGCTGCTGCTGCCGATGCCGCTGCTGAGTCGGAGGCTGCTGCTGCGGGTCTGCGGACGGCGGCGCCGGGAGCCCGCGGATCCCTGGAGAGAGACCGCTTTTCGGGGCTCCTGCAACGGCGAATTCTCCCGCCCGTGTTGCGGGGTTGAAGAGCTCCTGGAGCGGGGCCTGACACCACTGCCCCGCGCGGCTGGAATGGCCGCGGGACTGTGCGAGCGCACACCGGGGGCTCCAACACCAAGACCCGGTGTGCGACCTCGCACCACCCGGCGTGGCTTCAATGGCCGCGGGACAATCGCCATCGCCAGCCGGGGCTTTGACTTTGACTCTGACATCGGGGGGGGGGGAGAGTGCAGTGGAGAGATAAGTTTTTTTTTGGCCTTCCATCACAACTATGTGATGGATGTTTATGTAAAATGTAATTATGTTGTGTCTGGGGTCTATTTGTGTGTAATGTATGGCTGCAGAAACGGCATTTCGTTTGGACCTCTAGGGGTCCAAATGACAATTAAATTGACTCTCATTGACATAGCCGTACCTTGGACACATCAAGAAATGGGGCATATACTGCTTGGACAACAACCTCGACCAAAAGGCCAAGAACATTCTGGCCGTATTGGAATTTTAACAAGCCTCCATTATGATAATCGATGGAGCTACAGTGCCATCAATAGTGCCACAAGTGCACTCTCCAATTACCTATCACAAGGAACGGAGCGGCACGCGGTGGGAACGCACCCCTGGTAAGAAAACCAGGTACTCCGAAATCTGGGACATGGGTGTCGTTTCTCAACATGCTGAGGAGCTTGTAGCTCATAACAGCATTGTCACTTCAGCAACGGACCAGGAAGATGGTTATGCTCATGGTGTTATTTACCGCACAACGAGTCCAGCCATTAAGCAAACTGAGCCTGGACTCCCTGATCATCTCACCCGAGAAACTGGTGTTTGTCATACAGGATTTAATAAAAGAAAACAGACCAGGTTCATCGGGTCAAGTGTTTGAATTTATGGTATACCCATATGACAAACGACTGTGTATAGCAAGACACATCTAACAATACATAGAATATACTAAGAGCATTCGAGGTCAGAGAATGGCGTTGTTTATCTCTTACAAGAAACCGCATGAAAGGGTCACGACTCAAACTATATCAAGGTGGCTCAAATATGTCCTAAAGATGGCAGGAATAGACACTAATGTTTTTAACTCTCATTCCACCAGGGCTGCAGCAACATCCGCAGCAAAAATTGTACAGGTACCCACAGACCAAATCCTCAGAATCGCAGGATGGTCATCCAAAAAGGGTTTTCCACAGGTTTTATATAAACCAGTTATTTTTTGGAGCCATCATTGTATTCAGAAAACATTTTACGTTCAACAAAATAATTTGCCCGAAAGGTTACAGGGCTATGATTCTCAAATTTAAAAAAATTCTATATATTTTTTCGTTATACCACACAACTCTTTGTATAATTGTGTTTTAAAATTACTAATGATGCTCTCTCCCAATACCCAAGGCAGTTGTGAAGCATGGACTCGTTACACGGCATGAGGTCACAGAGCTTTGAAATCTTCACGAAGTCACTCACGTGACTCCGAAGTAAAATAGTAAGATTAAACGAGAACTTACCAGTTTGAAGTTTGATCTGTATTTTATGAGGAGTTACGATGAGGGATTTCGTGCCCTCCGCTCCCACCCTCTTATGATCATATCAAAAACTGGTATCTCTTTGATAATCTTACTATGTTAGATCATTATAGGTTCCTGTGACCTCACACCGCTGCTTTGAAGAATGCCACGCATGCGTGGAAGCGGGGTTCTTCACGAAATCCCTCATCGTAACTCCTCATAAAATACAGATCAAACTTCAAACTGGTAAGTTCTCGTTTAATCTTACTATTCTTTCATTCAATTAGTCTCCATCCCAACAAATAGAGATGCATATAATCTGAAATGGAATTCAAAAAATGATGCAGTATCTTGGTGTAATTATAACCAAAACACTTTCCAACTTGTTTGAAACTAATTATAACAAAATTGAAGAAAACATCAAAAAGGATGTTGAAAGGTGGTCGACCCTTCCTCTAGACTTCAGTGCCAGAATACAAACGGTAAAAATGAATATCCTACCTAAACTACTATATTTATTCCAATCTCTCCCAATTAATGTTCCCCGAGATAAATTGATAGCCTGGGATAAAATGATCTCTACAAAAAACCAAGAATAAAACTAACAACACTTCAACTGCTGTGAAGCAAGGGTGGAATGGCTTTACCAAATCTGAGGAAATACATTTATGCAGCTCAACTCAGACCTCTGGCTTGTTGGTGTAGACCTGATTATGAATCTCGATGGAAAGATATGGAAAGGGAGATACATGGTTACCAGAACCAGATTTTGGTGGGAGACAAATATCTGAGAGGGGCTTTGAGACATGCTATGGATCCAATAGTAGCATTTACGTTAGAAATATGGAATGTTCTAGTGGAAAAATACAAATTAAAAAGAGGGTTCACGCATTGAAGTGGGGTCGCATATGACTCAAAGTTTAAGCCAGGGGTGTGTGATTCAAAATTCAAAGAATGGGCACAAAAAGGCATAACGGCAATGTATACAGTTTCAGAAAATGGCCAGTTTATGAGCTTCCAAGATTTAAAGTCAAAGTATGGTCTCGAAAACAAAGATTTTTTAAATACTTGCAAATAAGAGACTACTTTATAAAAGAGATAAGGCAAGAACTAGATGAAACTTCAAATAATGTGATCAAGGTGATTGTGGATGCATACAAACAGAAGGGGTCTCGGGTCAACTCTGCTTTCTACCAAGCTCTGGTGGGAAGTGGGGGAGAATCAATGCTCTAGATAAAAACAAAATGGGAAGCAGAATTAAAGATTCAAATAACAGAAGAAGATAGTATCAAATGTGTGAAACACAATGTTCATCCACAAGCTCACTAGTATGGAGAGAATTTTGCTGGAAGAATCTATCTCGCTTTTTATAACACCCAAAATAAAAGCAGACAACTTGCTGTCCAACAACACTGTTGGAGGCTGTGTGGGAGTACGGGAGGCAGACCACTCGCATATTATCTGGAACTATGGCCATACTGGGAAACTGTTAATGCAGTTATAAAAAATATCTTGGGTTATAAAATCCCAAATACCAGCCCTGTGATGTATCTGGGGCATGTTAAATATATTGTCAACATAGAAGATACATATTTGATTAAGGTTTCCTTGCAGCAAGTAAGAAGACCATTACCAGGCAGTGGCTTAATGAAAAAGTCCAAAACAGGACCAGCGGTTAGAAATTGTACGAGACATCTTTAATGTGGAGAAATTGACATATTCCTTGAGAGTCAAGGAGAATTCATTTGAGAAGATCTGGGAAAAAATTGACCGTTTATTTGAGCCATGACAGCAATTAGATAAATGCCGTGAAATGGGAAGATTGTGTTATATAGAACTAGATGGTATGTTTGCATGAATATTGAATTATCTCCAGATAACTAATCAATGTAATTTTTTTGTTTTTTTTATTTTAGTAAGTGAACCACATGGTCTTATTCCAATTTTTAATTCATTCACTTCTTTTTTTTCCTCCCTATCTACTTTTTAAAAAAAATTTGATTGCTGTTTTTCTTATTTTGTTTTATTTATGGTGAGGGTGTTGCACTGTTTTGTATATATGTCTAAAAATCAATAAAGTGAAAAAAAAGAAAGTGGACTTGCTGCCTGCACCCTGCTTCGAGAGCTGTGAGATTGGATTTGTGGACTGCGCTACGCTTCGAGCGCTGTGAGATTGGATTTGAAGCCTGCACTCCGCTTCCAGTGCTGTGAGATTGGATTTGTGGCCTGCCCTCTGCTTAAAGTGCTGTGAGATTGGATTTGCAGACCTGCACTGAATTATGACTTTGAGATAAATTCTCAGATTGTCTTTCTTAAAATATGACCGCACAATCTCTCTATGTTAAATTTGTATTTTGTTTTAATCAACAGCAAAGAGTCATCATGAGGCAGTTTGCAGCAGAACGCAACAAGAGACACAACAAGAAAGAACTCATCTCATCTTTAACATTTAAATTGTTGTTAAATTTTAAGTCATTCACATTTTAAACTTTAATAAAACCTTTTTCCACTTGCAATGCCTGCGTGATCTTCATCACATTGGGAACCTAATAGACAGGAATGGCTGTGCTGTCGGAGAGCCACTAAGAGTGCATGGGTGGAGGTTGAGGGGAGTTGGACTAAATGCGTTGGGGGGAGGGGAATGGCATGGGGTAGAGTGGGGGGGGGGGGGGGGGGGGGTGGGGTCAAGAGAGGAGGGGTGAGTGAACTGCCAACACACCAGCCGTGAACGACTGCACTACCAGTCCACCAGCCATGAGTAAGTGAACTGCCAGCCTACCAGCTCTAAGTGACTGAAGTGCAAGCCACCAACCATGACAGTGAACTGCCAGCCCACCAGCCAGGACTTCCTGAACTGGAAGTCCAAGAATCCATTCAATCCCCAATGTCCATACTAGCCCTCTGGATACCAGTCCCTTCAACGCACAACACCCATACTAGCGCTCCAGAGATCCATGCAAGGATAGACTTTCCTCCTTCATTGCTGTGATCTGTAAAAAAAGATGAAAATGTCTCAAATTGATTGGTCACCATCTCCCCTTCTCTCTCACAGAGTCTGGCACCTGTTTTCGGCAGAATTTCTGGCAGTTTCTCAGCTGCCAGCTCACCAGGCCTGAGGCACTTAGCTGCCAGCCCGCCATGCTTGAGTTGCTGAGCTGCCAGGACAGAGTGACTGAGCTGCCAGGCTTGAGTGACTGAGCTGCCTGGCCCGAGTGAATGAGATGGCAGGCCTGAGTGACTGAGCTGCCTGGCCCGAGTGAATGAGATGGCAGGCCTGGGTGACTGAGCTGCCATGCCTGAGTGACGGAGCTGCCTAGCCTCAGTGACTTAGCTGCCAGGCCTCAGTGTCTGTGCTGCCAGCCCCAAGAATCCATTTGGACGACAATGTCCATACTAGCCCTCTGGAAACCAGTCCCTTCGGCACACAACACCCACACTAGCACTCCAGAGATCCATGCAAGAATAGACTGCCAACACACCAGCGTGAACGACTGCACAACCAGCCCACCAGCCATGAGTAAGTGAACTGCCAGCCTACCCAGCTCTAAGTGACTGAAGTGCAAGCCCACCAACCATGCCAGTGAACTGCCAGCCCACCAGCAAGGACACACCAGTCCCTTCAGCCCACAACACACATTCTAGCACTCCAGAACCCCACCCCCCCCCCCCCCCCCCCCGTCCACTGGCCAGCAAAAATGTCTATTTGTTCTAAAGCTTGCAAAAAATGTCTATTGGTTCTAAAGCTTGCAAAAAATGTCTATTGGTAGTAAGCATAAGGTAGTGATTGTGGGAGATTTCAACTTTCCACACATAGACTGGGAAACACATTCTGTAAATGGGCTGGATGGGTTGGAGTTTGTAAAATGTGTGCAGGATAGTTTTTTGCAGCAATACATAGAGGTACTTACTAGAGGAGGGGCAGTGCTGAACCTCCTGTTAGGAAATGAGACGGGACAGGTGGCGGAGGTATACGTTGGGGAGCACTTCGGGTCCAGTGATCACAATACCATTAGTTTCAATATAATTATGGAGAGGGTCAGAACTGGACCTAGGGTTGAGATTTTTGATTGGAGAAAGGCTAACTTTGATGAGATACGAGATGATTTAAAAGGAGTGAACTGGGACATTTTGTTTTATGGGAAAGATGTAGAAGAGAAATGGAGGACATTTAAAGGGGAAATTTTAAGAGTACAGAATTTTTATGTTCCTGTTCGGTTGAAAGGAAACAGTAAAAATTGGAAAGAGCCCTGGTTTTCAAGGGAAATTGGACATCTTGTTCGGAAAAAGAGGGAGATCTACAATAGTTATAGGCAGCATGAAGTAAATGAGGTGCTTGAGGAGTATAAGGAATGTAAAAAGAATCTTAAGAAAGAAATTAGAAAAGCTAAAAGAAGATATGAGGTTGCTTTGGCAAGTAAGGTAAATCCTAAGGGTTTCTACAGCTATATTAATAGCAAAAGGATAACGAGGGATAAAATTGGTCCATTGGAGAGACAGAGTGGACAGTTATCTGCAGAGCCAAAAGAGATGGGGGAGATATTGAACAATTTTTTTCTTCGATATTCACCAAGGAGAAGGATATTGAATTATGTGAGGTAAGGGAAACTAGTAGAGGAGCTATGGATAATATGAGGTTCAAAGTAAAAAAAGTACTGACACTTTTGAAAAATATAAAAGTGGATAAGTCTCTAGGTCCTGACAGGATATTTCCTAGGACATTGGGGGAAGTTAGTGTAGCAATAGCCGGGGCTATGACAGAAATATTTCAAATGTCATTAGAAACGTGAATAGTCCCCGAGGATTGGCGTACTGCGCATGTTGTCCCATTGTTTAAAAAGGGGTCTAAGAGTAAACCTAGCAATTATAGACCTGTTAGTTTGACTTCAGTGGTGGGCAAATTAATGGAAAAGATACTTAGAGATAATATATATAAGCATCTAGATAAACAGGGTCTGATTAGGAACAGTCAACATGGATTTGTGCCTGGAAGGTCATGTTTGACTAATCTTCTTGAATTTTTTGAAGAGGTTACAAGGGAAATTGACGAGGGTAAAGCAGTGGATGTTGTCTATATGGACTTTAGTAAGGCCTTTGACAAGGTTCCTCATGGAAGGTTGGTTAAGAAGGTTCAACTGCTGGGTATAAATGCAGGAATAGCAAGATGGATTCAACAGTGGCTGAATGGGAGAAGCCAGAGGGTAACGGTGGATGGCTGTTAATCGCGTTGGAGGCAGGTGACTAGTGGGGTGCCTCAGGGATCTGTGTTGGGTCCTTTGTTGTTTGTCATGTACATCAATGATCTGGATGAAGTTGTGGTAAATTGGATTAGTAAGTATGCAGATGATACCAAGATAGGGGGTGTTGTGGATAATGAAGAGGATTTCCAAAGTCCACAGAGGGATTTAGGCCATTTGGAAAAATGGGCTGAAAGATGGCAGATGGAGTTTAATGCTGATAAATGTGAGGTGCTACACCTTGGCAGGACAAATCAAAATAGGACGTACATGGTAAATGGTAGGGAATTGAAGAATACAGTTGAACAGAGGGATCTGGGTATAACCGTGCATAGTTCCTTGAAGGTGGAATCTCATATAGATAGGGTGGTAAAGAAAGCTTTTGGTATGCTAGCCTTTATAAATCAGAGCATTGAGTATAGAAGCTGGGATGTAATGTTAAAATTGTACAAGGCATTGGTGAGACCAAATCTGGAGTATGGTGTACAATTTTGGTCGCCCAATTATAGGAAGGATGTCAACAAAATAGAGAGAGTACAGAGGAGATTTACTAGAATGTTGCCTGGGTTTCAACAACTAAGTTACAGAGATAGGTTGAATAAGTTAGGTCTTTATTCTCTGGAGCACAGAAGGTTAATGGGGGACTTGATAGAGGTCTTTAAAATGATGGGAGGGATAGACAGAGTTGATGTGGACAAGCTTTTCCCTTTGAGAATAGGGAAGATTCAAACAAGAGGACATGACTTCAGAATTAAGGGACAGAAGTTTAGGGGTAATATGAGGGGGAACTTCTTTACTCAGAGAGTGGTCGTGGTGTGGAATGAGCTTCCAGTGGAAGTGGTGGAGGCAGGTTCATTGGTATCATTTAAAAATAAATTGGATAGGCATATGGATGAGAAGGGAATGGAGGGTTATGGTATGAGTGCAGGCAGGACTAAGGGGAAATGTTTTTGTTCGGCACAGACTTGTAGGGCCGAGATGGCCCGTTTCCGTGCTGTAATTGTTATATGGTTATATGGTTATATGGTTATTGGTTCTAAAGCTTGCAAAAAGTGTCTCTATTGGTTCTGCAGCTTGAAAAAAAAGTCTATTGGTTCTAAAGCTCGCAAAAAATGTCTGTTGGTTCTCAAGCTATTGGTTCTAAAGCTTGCAAAAAAATGTCTATTGGTCCTAAAGCTTGCAAAAAAATCTCTATTGGTTCTAAAGCTTGCAAAACATGTCTCTATTGGTTCTAAATATTGTAAAAAATGTCTATTGGTTCTAAAACTTGCAAAAAGTGTATCCATTGGTTCTAAAGCTTGCAAAAAGTGTATCTATTGCTTCTAAAGATTGCAAAAACTGTCCCTATTGGTTCCAAAGCTTGCAAAAAAAGTGTCCCTATTGGTTCTAAAGCTTATAAAAATTGTCTATTGGTTCTAAAGCTTGCAAAAAAATATCTATTGGTTCTATAGCTTGCAAAAAATGTCTATTGGTTCTAAAGCTTGCAAAAACTTTCTCTATTGGTTCTAAAGCTTGCAAAAAGGGTTTCTATTGGTTCAAAACCTTGCAAAAAATGTGTATTGGTTCTAAAGCTTGCAAAAATGTCTATTGGTTCTAAAGCTTGCAAAAAATGTCTATTTGTTCTAAAGCTTGCAAAAAAAATGTCTATTGGTTCTAAAGCTTGCAAAACATGTCTATTGGTTCAACAGCTTGCAAAAAATGCCAAAGCTTGCAAAAAGTGTCAATTTGTTCTAATGCTTGCAAAAAAATATCTATTGGTTCTAAAGCTTGGAATAAATATCTATTGGTACTAAAGCTTGCAAAAAGTGTCTCTATTGGTTCTAAAGCTGGCAAAAAGTGTCTCTATTGGTTCTAAAGCTGGCAAAAAGTGTCTCTATTGGTTCTAAAGCTTTCAAAAAAATGTCTATTGGTTCTAAAGCTTGCAAACAATATCTATTGGTTCTAAAGCTTGCAAAAATGCCTATTGGTTCTAAAGCTTGCAAAAAAATATCTATTGGTTCTAAAGCTTGCAAAAAAGTGTCTATTCGTTCTGAAGCTTGTAAAAAATGTCTATTGATTTTAAAGCTTGCAAAAAGTGACTAAGTGACTATGACAAAAAGTAAAAATGTCTATTGATTTTAAAGCTTGCAAAAAAATGTCTATTGGTTCCAAAGCTTGCAAAAAAAGTCAATTTGTTCTAATGCTTGCAAAAAAAATATCTATTGGTTCTAAAGCATGGAATAAATATCTGTTGGTACTAAAGCTTGCAAAAAGTGTCTCTATTGGTTCTAAAGCTGGCAAAAAGTGTCTCTGTTGGTTCTAAAGCTGGCAAAAAGTGTCTCTATTGGTTCTAAAGCTTGCAAAAAATGTCTATTGGTTCTAAAGCTTGCAAACAATATCTATTGGTTCTAAAGCTTGCAAAACATGTCTATTGGTTCTAAAGCTTGCAAAAAATATCTATTGGTTCTAAAGCTTGCCAAAAAGTGTCTATTCGTTCTGAAGCTTGCAAAAAGTGGCTCTATTGGTTCTAAAGCTTGCAAAAAAGTGTCTATTGGTTCAAAAGCTTGCAACAAAAGTCTATTGATTTTAAAGCTTGCAAAAAGTGACTCTATTGGTTCTAAAGCTTGCAAAAAATGTCTATTGGTTCAAAAGCTTGCAAACAATATCTATTGGTTCTAAAGCTTGCAAAAAATGTCTATTGGTTCTAAAGCTTGCAAAAAATATCTATTGGTTCTAAAGCTGGCAAAAAGTGTCTCCATTGGTTCTAAAGCTGGCAAAAAGTGGCTCTATTGGTTCTAAAGCTTGCAAAAAAGTGTCTATTGGTTCAAAAACTTGCAAAAAAGGTCTATTGATTTTAAAGCTTGCAAAAAGTGACTCTATTGGTTCTAAAGCTTGCAAAAAAGGTCTATTGGTTCTAAAGCTTGCAAAAAAAAGTCTATTGGTTCTAACGCTTGCAAAAATATGTCTATTGGTTCTAATGCTTGCAAAAATGTCTCTGTTGGTTCTAAAGCTTGCAAAAAATGTCTATTGGTTCTAAAGCTTGCAAAAAAAAGTGTCTATTTGTTCTAAAGCTTGCCAAAAATGTCTGTTGGTTCTAATGCTTGCAAAAAAATCTCTATTGTTTCTATAGCTTGCAAAAAATGCCTATTGGTACCAAAGCTTGCAAAAAGTGTCTCTATTGGTTCGGAAGCTTACAAAAAAATGTCTATTGGTTCTAAAGCTTGCAAAAAAATGTCCATTGGTTCTAAAACCTGCAATAAAATTTCCATTGGTTCTTAAGCTTACAAAAAATGTCTATTTAGAACTAATAAAACCAAAACGTGTCTCTATTCGCTCGAAAGCTTGCAAAAGTGTCTATTGGTTCTAAAGCTTGCAAAAAATGTCTATTGGTTCTAAAGCTTGCAAAAAGTGTATCTATTGGTTCTAAAACTTGCAAAAAAATGTCTATTGGTTTTAAATCTTGCAAAAAAATGTCTATTGGTAATAAAGCTTGCAGAAAATGTCTCTAATGGTTCTAACGCTTGCAAAAAAGTGTCTCTATTGGTTCTAAAGCTTGCAAAAATGTATATTGGTTCTAAAGCTTACAAAAGGGTGTCTATTGTTCTAAAGCATGCAAAAAATGTCTATTGCTTTTAAAGCTTGCAAAACATGTCTATTGGTTTTAAAGCTTGCAAAAAGTGTCTCTATTGGTTCTAAAGCTTCCAAAAAGTGTCTATATTGGTTCTAAAGCTTGCAAAACATGTCTAATGGTTCTAATGCTTGCAAAAAAAATGCCTATTCGTTCTAAAGCTTGCAAAAAAATGTCTATTGGTTCTAAAGCTTGCAAAAATAGTCTATTGGTTCTAAAGTTTGCAAAAAGTGTCTCTAGTGGTTCTAAAGCTTGTAAAAAGTGTATCTATTGGTTCTAAAGCTTGCAAAAAGTGTCTGTAATGGTTCTAAAGTTTGCAAAAAGTGTCTCTATTGGTTCTAAAGCTTTCAAAAAATGTCTATTAGTTCTAAAGCTTGCAATAAATGTCTATTGGTTCTAAATCTTACAAAAGGGTGTCTATTGTTCTAAAGCTTGCAAAAAAATGTCTATTGCTTTTAAAGCTTGCAAAAAATGTCTATTGGTTTTAAAGCATGCAAAAAGTGTCTCTATTGGTTCTAAAGCTTCCAAAAAGTGTCTATATTGGTTCTAAAGCTTGCAAAAAATGTCTATTGGTTCTTAAGCTTACAGAAAATGTTTATTGCTTCTAAAGCTTGCAAAAAATGTCTATTGCTTTTAATTCTTGCAAAAAAATGTCTATTGGTTTTAAAGCTTGCAAAAAGTGTCTCTATCGGTTGTAAAGCTTGCAAAAAAATGTCTATTGGTTCAAAAGCTTGCAAAATAATATCATTTGTTTCTAAAGATGGCAAAAAAATATCTATTGGTTCCAAAGCTAGCAAAATAACGAAAATTGGTTGTAAAGCTTGCAAAAAATGTCTATTGGTTCTAAAGCTTGCAAAATAATGTATATTGGTTCTAAAGCTTGCAAAAAAATGTCTATTGGTTATAAAGCTTGCAAAAAAATGTCTATTGGTTCTAAAGCTTGCAAAAAAAGTCTGTTCGTTCTAAAGCTTGCAATAAAATTGTCTATTGGCTCTAAAGCTTGCAAAAAAATGTCTATTGGTTCTAAAGCTTGCAAAAATAGTCTATTGGTTCTAAAGTTTGCAAAAAGTGTCTCTGGTGGTTCTAAAGCTTGTAAAAAGTGTCTCTATTGGTTCTAAAGCTTGCAAAAAAGTCTATTGGTTCTAAAGCTTGCAAAAAAATGTCTATTGATTCTAAAGCTTCCAAAAATAGTCTATTGGTTCTAAAGCTTGCAAAAAGTGTCTCTAGTGGTTTTAAAGCTTGTAAAAAGTGAATCTATTGGTTCTAAAGCTTGCAAAAAATGTCTATTGGTTTTAAATCTTGCAACAAAATGTCTATTTGTTCTAAAGCTTGGAATAAATATCTATTGGTACTAAAGCTTGCCAAAAGGGTCCCTATTGGTTCTAAAGCATGTAAAAAGTGTCTCTATTGGTTCTAAAGCTTGCACAAAAGTATTGGTTCTAAACTTGCAAATAAATGTCTATTGGTTCTAAAGCTAGCAAAAAAATTATATTAGTTCTAAAGCTTGCACAAAGTGTCTATTGGTTCTAAAACTTGCAAAAAGTGTCTCTATTGTTTCTAATGCTTTCAAAAAATGTCTATTGGTTCCAAAGCTTGCAAAAAATGTCTATTGGTTCTAAAGCTTGCAAAAAATTATCTATTGGTTCTAACGCTTGCTGAAAAATGTCTATTGGTTCTAAAGCTTGCAAAAAAATGTATATTGTTTCTATAGCTTGCAAAAAATGTCTATTGGATTTAAAGCTTGCAAAAAGTGTCTCTATTGGTTCTAAAGCTTGCAAAAAATGTCTATTGGTTCTAAACCTTGCAAAAACTGCGTATTGGTTCTAAAGCTTGCAAAAAGTGTCTCTATTGGTTCTAAAGCTTGCAAAGAAATGTCTATTGGTTCTAAAGCTTGCAAAAAATGTATATTGTTTCTATAGCTTGCAAAAAATGTCTATTGGATTTAAAGCTTGCAAAAAATGTCTATTGGTTCTAAACCTTGCAAACAAAGTCTATTGGTTCTAAAGCTTGCATTTAAAAGTCAATTGGTTATAAAGTTTGCACAAAAGTGTCTATTGCTTATATAACTTGCAAAAAATGCCTATTGGTTCTAAAGCTTGCAAAAAATATCTATTGGTTCTAAAGCTTGCAAAAAAATGTCTAGTGGTTCTAAAGCTTGCAAAAAAAGTCTATTGTTTCTAAAGATTGCAAAACCTGTCTCTATTGGTTCCAAGGCTTGCAAAAAGTGTCTCTATTGGTTCTAAAGCTTACAAAAAATGTCTATTGGTTCTAAAGCTTGCAAAACATGTCTATTGGTTTTAAAGCTTGCAAAAAGTGTCTCTATTGGTTCTAAAGCTTCCAAAAAGTGTCTATATTGGTTCTAAAGCTTGCAAAACATGTCTAATGGTTCTAATGCTTGCAAAAATAAATGCCTATTCGTTCTAAAGCTTGCAAAAAAATGTCTATTGGTTCTAAAGCTTGCAAAAATAGTCTATTGGTTCTAAAGTTTGCAAAAAGTGTCTCTAGTGGTTCTAAAGCTTGTAAAAAGTGTATCTATTGGTTCTAAAGCTTGCAAAAAGTGTCTGTAATGGTTCTAAAGTTTGCAAAAAGTGTCTCTATTGGTTCTAAAGCTTTCAAAAAATGTCTATTGGTTCTAAAGCTTGCAATAAATGTCTATTGGTTCTAAATCTTACAAAAGGGTGTCTATTGTTCTAAAGCTTGCAAAAAAATGTCTATTGCTTTTAAAGCTTGCAAAAAATGTCTATTGGTTTTAAAGCATGCAAAAAGTGTCTCTATTGGTTCTAAAGCTTCCAAAAAGTGTCTATATTGGTTCTAAAGCTTGCAAAAAATGTCTATTGGTTCTTAAGCTTACAGAAAATGGCTATTGCTTCTAAAGCTTGCAAAAAATGTCTATTGCTTTTAATTCTTGCAAAAAAATGTCTATTGGTTTTAAAGCTTGCAAAAAGTGTCTCTATCGGTTGTAAAGCTTGCAAAACAATGTCTATTGGTTCAAAAGCTTGCAAAATAATATCATTTGTTTCTAAAGATGGCAAAAAAATATCTATTGGTTCCAAAGCTTGCAAAATAACGAATATTGGTTGTAAAGCTTGCAAAAAATGTCTATTGGTTCTAAAGCTTGCAAAATAATGTATATTGGTTCTAAAGCTTGCAAAAAAATGTCTATTGGTTATAAAGCTTGCAAAAAAATGTCTATTGGTTCTAAAGCTTGCAAAAAAAGTCTGTTCGTTCTAAAGCTTGCAATAAAATTGTCTATTGGCTCTAAAGCTTGCAAAAAAATGTCTATTGGTTCTAAAGCTTGCAAAAATAGTCTATTGGTTCTAAAGTTTGCAAAAAGTGTCTCTAGTGGTTCTAAAGCTTGTAAAAAGTGTATCTATTGGTTCTAAAGCTTGCAAAAAGTGTCTGTAATGGTTCTAAAGTTTGCAAAAAGTGTCTCTATTGGTTCTAAAGCTTTCAAAAAATGTCTATTGGTTCTAAAGCTTGCAATAAATGTCTATTGGTTCTAAATCTTACAAAAGGGTGTCTATTGTTCTAAAGCTTGCAAAAAAATGTCTATTGCTTTTAAAGCTTGCAAAAAATGTCTATTGGTTTTAAAGCATGCAAAAAGTGTCTCTATTGGTTCTAAAGCTTCCAAAAAGTGTCTATATTGGTTCTAAAGCTTGCAAAAAATGTCTATTGGTTCTTAAGCTTACAGAAAATGGCTATTGCTTCTAAAGCTTGCAAAAAATGTCTATTGCTTTTAATTCTTGCAAAAAAATGTCTATTGGTTTTAAAGCTTGCAAAAAGTGTCTCTATCGGTTGTAAAGCTTGCAAAACAATGTCTATTGGTTCAAAAGCTTGCAAAATAATATCATTTGTTTCTAAAGATGGCAAAAAAATATCTATTGGTTCCAAAGCTTGCAAAATAACGAATATTGGTTGTAAAGCTTGCAAAAAATGTCTATTGGTTCTAAAGCTTGCAAAATAATGTATATTGGTTCTAAAGCTTGCAAAAAAATGTCTATTGGTTATAAAGCTTGCAAAAAAATGTCTATTGGTTCTAAAGCTTGCAAAAAAAGTCTGTTCGTTCTAAAGCTTGCAATAAAATTGTCTCTTGGCTCTAAAGCTTGCAAAAAAATGTCTATTGGTTCTAAAGCTTGCAAAAATAGTCTATTGGTTCTAAAGTTTGCAAAAAGTGTCTCTAGTGGTTCTAAAGCTTGTAAACAGTGTATCTATTGGTTCTAAAGCTTGCAAAAAGTGTCTGTAATGGTTCTAAAGTTTGCAAAAAGTGTCTCTATTGGTTCTAAAGCTTTCAAAAAATGTCTATTGGTTCTAAAGCTTGCAATAAATGTCTATTGGTTCTAAATCTTACAAAAGGGTGTCTATTGTTCTAAAGCTTGCAAAAAAATGTCTATTGCTTTTAAAGCTTGCAAAAAATGTCTATTGGTTTTAAAGCATGCAAAAAGTGTCTATTGGTTCTAAAGCTTCCAAAAAGTGTCTATATTGGTTCTAAAGCTTGCAAAAAATGTCTATTGGTTCTTAAGCTTACAGAAAATGTCTATTGCTTCTAAAGCTTGCAAAAAATGTCTATTGCTTTTAATTCTTGCAAAAAAATGTCTATTGGTTTTAAAGCTTGCAAAAAGTGTCTCTATCGGTTGTAAAGCTTGCAAAAAAAATGTCTATTGGTTCAAAAGCTTGCAAAATAATATCATTTGTTTCTAAAGATGGCAAAAAAATATCTATTGGTTCCAAAGCTTGCAAAATAACGAATATTGGTTGTAAAGCTTGCAAAAAATGTCTATTGGTTCTAAAGCTTGCAAAATAATGTATATTGGTTCTAAAGCTTGCAAAAAAATGTCTATTGGTTATAAAGCTTGCAAAAAAATGTCTATTGGTTCTAAAGCTTGCAAAAAGTGCCTCCAGTGGTTCTAAAGCTTGTAAAAAGTGTCTCTATTGGTTCTAAAGCTTGCAAAAAAGTCTATTGGTTCTAAAGCTTGCAAAAAAATGTCTATTGGTTCTAAAGCTTGCAAAAAATAGTCTATTGGTTCTAAAGCTTGCAAAAAGTGTCTCTAGTGGTTTTAAAGCTTGTAAAAAGTGAATCTATTGGTTCTAAAGCTTGCAAAAAATGTCTATTGGTTTTAAATCTTGCAACAAAATGTCTATTTGTTCTAAAGCTTGGAATAAATATCTATTGGTACTAAAGCTTGCCAAAAGGGTCTCTATTGGTTCTAAAGCATGTAAAAAGTGTCTCTATTGGTTCTAAAGCTTGCACAAAAGTATTGGTTCTAAACTTGCAAATAAATGTCTATTGGTTCTAAAGCTAGCAAAAAAATTATATTAGTTCTAAAGCTTGCACAAAGTGTCTATTGGTTCTAAAACTTGCAAAAAGTGTCTCTATTGTTTCTAATGCTTTCAAAAAATGTCTATTGGTTCCAAAGCTTGCAAAAAATGTCTATTGGTTCTAAAGCTTGCAAAAAATTATCTATTGGTTCTAACGCTTGCTGAAAAATGTCTATTGGTTCTAAAGCTTGCAAAAAAATGTATATTGTTTCTATAGCTTGCAAAAAATGTCTATTGGATTTAAAGCTTGCAAAAAGTGTCTCTATTGGTTCTAAAGGTTGCAAAAAATGTCTATTGGTTCTAAACCTTGCAAAAATTGCGTATTGGTTCTAAAGCTTGCAAAAAGTGTCTCTATTGGTTCTAAAGCTTGCAAAGAAATGTCTATTGGTTCTAAAGCTTGCAAAAAATGTATATTGTTTCTATAGCTTGCAAAAAATGTCTATTGGATTTAAAGCTTGCAAAAAATGTCTATTGTTTCTAAACCTTGCAAACAAAGTCTATTGGTTCTAAAGCTTGCATTTAAAAGTCAATTGGTTATAAAGTTTGCACAAAAGTGTCTATTGCTTATATAACTTGCAAAAAATGCCTATTGGTTGTAAAGCTTGCAAAAAATATCTATTGGTTCTAAAGCTTGCAAAAAATGTCTAGTGGTTATAAAGCTTGCAAAAAAAGTCTATTGGTTCTAAAGATTGCAAAACCTGTCTCTATTGGTTCCAATGCTTGCAAAAAGTGTCTCTATTGGTTCTAAAGCTTACAAAAAATGTCTATTGGTTCTAAAGCTTGCAAAAAAAGTGTCTTTTGGTTCTAAAGCTTGCAAAAAATGTGTATTGTTTCTAAAGCTTGCAAAAAATGTCTATTGGTTCTAAAGCTTACAAAAAAGTGTCTATTGTTCTAAAGCTTGCAAAAAATGTCTATTGCTTTTAAAGCTTGCAAAAAATGGCTATTGGTTTTAAAGCTTGCAAAAAGTGTATCTATTGGTTCTAAAGCTTGCAAAAAGTGTCTGTAATGTTTCTAAAGTTTGCAAAAGTGTCTCTATTGGTTCTAAAGCTTTCAAAAAATGTCTATTGGTTCTAAAGCTTGCAATAAATGTCTATTGGTTCTAAATCTTACAAAAGGGTGTCTATTGTTCTAAAGCTTGCAAAAAAATGTCTATTGCTTTTAAAGCTTGCAAAAAATGTCTATTGGTTTTAAAGCATGCAAAAAGTGTCTCTATTGGTTCTAAAGCTTCCAAAAAGTGTCTATATTGGTTCTAAAGCTTGCAAAAAATGTCTATTGGTTCTTAAGCTTACAGAAAATGTCTATTGCTTCTAAAGCTTGCAAAAAATGTCTATTGCTTTTAATTCTTGCAAAAAAATGTCTATTGGTTTTAAAGCTTGCAAAAAGTGTCTCTATCGGTTGTAAAGCTTGCAAAACAATGTCTATTGGTTCAAAAGCTTGCAAAATAATATCATTTGTTTCTAAAGATGGCAAAAAAATATCTATTGGTTCCAAAGCTTGCAAAATAACGAATATTGGTTGTAAAGCTTGCAAAAAATGTCTATTGGTTCTAAAGCTTGCAAAATAATGTATATTGGTTCTAAAGCTTGCAAAAAAATGTCTATTGGTTATAAAGCTTGCAAAAAAATGTCTATTGGTTCTAAAGCTTGCAAAAAAAGTCTGTTCGTTCTAAAGCTTGCAATAAAATTGTCTATTGGCTCTAAAGCTTGCAAAAAATGTCTATTGGTTCTAAAGCTTGCAAAAATAGTCTATTGGTTCTAAAGTTTGCAAAAAGTGTCTCTAGTGGTTCTAAAGCTTGTAAAAAGTGTATCTATTGGTTCTAAAGCTTGCAAAAAGTGTCTGTAATGGTTCTAAAGTTTGCAAAAAGTGTCTCTATTGGTTCTAAAGCTTTCAAAAAATGTCTATTGGTTCTAAAGCTTGCAATAAATGTCTATTGGTTCTAAATCTTACAAAAGGGTGTCTATTGTTCTAAAGCTTGCAAAAAAATGTCTATTGCTTTTAAAGCTTGCAAAAAATGTCTATTGGTTTTAAAGCATGCAAAAAGTGTCTATTGGTTCTAAAGCTTCCAAAAAGTGTCTATATTGGTTCTAAAGCTTGCAAAAAATGTCTATTGGTTCTTAAGCTTACAGAAAATGTCTATTGCTTCTAAAGCTTGCAAAAAATGTCTATTGCTTTTAATTCTTGCAAAAAAATGTCTATTGGTTTTAAAGCTTGCAAAAAGTGTCTCTATCGGTTCTAAAGCTTGCAAAATAATGTCTATTGGTTCTAAAACTTGAAAAAAAAAATTGGTTCTAAAGCTTGCAAAACAATGTCTATTGGTTCTAAAGCTTGCAAAATAATGTCTATTGGTTCTAAACAGTGCAAAAAATATGTATTGGTTCTAAAGCTTGCAAAATAATGTATATTGGTTCTAAAGCTTGCAAAAAAATGTCTATTGGTTATAAAGCTTGCAAAAAAATGTCTATTGGTTCTAAAGCTTGCAAAAAGTGCCTCCAGTGGTTCTAAAGCTTGTAAAAAGTGTCTCTATTGGTTCTAAAGCTTGCAAAAAAGTCTATTGGTTCTAAAGCTTGCAAAAAAATGTCTATTGGTTCTAAAGCTTGCAAAAATAGTCTATTGGTTCTAAAGCTTGCAAAAAGTGTCTCTAGTGGTTTTAAAGCTTGTAAAAAGTGAATCTATTGGTTCTAAAGCTTGCAAAAAATGTCTATTGGTTTTAAATCTTGCAACAAAATGTCTATTTGTTCTAAAGCTTGGAATAAATATCTATTGGTACTAAAGCTTGCCAAAAGGGTCTCTATTGGTTCTAAAGCATGTAAAAAGTGTCTCTATTGGTTCTAAAGCTTGCACAAAAGTATTGGTTCTAAACTTGCAAATAAATGTCTATTGGTTCTAAAGCTAGCAAAAAAATTATATTAGTTCTAAAGCTTGCACAAAGTGTCTATTGGTTCTAAAACTTGCAAAAAGTGTCTCTATTGTTTCTAATGCTTTCAAAAAATGTCTATTGGTTCCAAAGCTTGCAAAAAATGTCTATTGGTTCTAAAGCTTGCAAAAAATTATCTATTGGTTCTAACGCTTGCTGAAAAATGTCTATTGGTTCTAAAGCTTGCAAAAAAATGTATATTGTTTCTATAGCTTGCAAAAAATGTCTATTGGATTTAAAGCTTGCAAAAAGTGTCTCTATTGGTTCTAAAGCTTGCAAAAAATGTCTATTGGTTCTAAACCTTGCAAAAATTGCGTATTGGTTCTAAAGCTTGCAAAAAGTGTCTCTATTGGTTCTAAAGCTTGCAAAGAAATGTCTATTGGTTCTAAAGCTTGCAAAAAATGTATATTGTTTCTATAGCTTGCAAAAATGTCTATTGGATTTAAAGCTTGCAAAAAATGTCTATTGGTTCTAAACCTTGCAAACAAAGTCTATTGGTTCTAAAGCTTGCATTTAAAAGTCAATTGGTTATAAAGTTTGCACAAAAGTGTCTATTGCTTATATAACTTGCAAAAAATGCCTATTGGTTCTAAAGCTTGCAAAAAATATCTATTGGTTCTAAAGCTTGCAAAAAAAATGTCTAGTGGTTCTAAAGCTTGCAAAAAAAGTCTATTGGTTCTAAAGATTGCAAAACCTGTCTCTATTGGTTCCAAGGCTTGCAAAAAGTGTCTCTATTGGTTCTAAAGCTTACAAAAAATGTCTATTGGTTCTAAAGCTTGCAAAAAAAGTGTCTATTGGTTCTAAAGCTTGCAAAAAATGTGTATTGTTTCTAAAGCTTGCAAAAAATGTCTATTGGTTCTAAAGCTTACAAAAAAGTGTCTATTGTTCTAAAGCTTGCAAAAAATGTCTATTGCTTTTAAAGCTTGCAAAAAATGGCTATTGGTTTTAAAGCTTGCAAAAAGTGTCTCTATTGGTTCTAAAGCTTACAAAAAGTGTCTATATTGGATCTAAAGCTTGCAAAAAATGTCTATTGGTTCTTAAGCTTACAAAAAAGTGTATATTGCTTCTAAAGCTTGCAAAAAATATCTATTGGTTTTAAAGCTTGCAAAAATTGGCAATTGGTTCTAAAGCTTACAAAAAGTGTCTCTATTGGTCCTAAATCTTGCAAAAAATGTCTATTGGTTCTAAAGCTTGCATAAAGAGTGTCTATTGGTTCTAAAGCTTGCAAAAAGTGTCTCTATTGGTTCTAAAGCTTGCAAAAAAAAGTCTATTGGTGCTAAAGCTTGCAAAAAATGTCTATTGGTTCTAAAGCTTGCAAAAAGTGTCTCTAATGGGTTCAAATCTTGCAAAAAGTGTCTCTATTGGTTCTAAAGCTTGCTAAAAATGTCTATTGGTTGTAAAGTTTGCAAAAAGTGTCTCTATTGGTTCTAAAGCTTGCACAAACATGTCTATTGGTTCTAAAGCTTGCAAAAAAATGTATTTTGGTTCTAAAGCTTGCAAAGAAATGTCTATTGTTTCTCAAGTTTGCAAAAAATGTCTATTGGTTCTAAAGCTTGCAAAATAATGTCTATTGGTTCTAAAACTTGAAAAAAAAAATTGGTTCTAAAGCTTGCAAAACAATGTCTATTGGTTCTAAAGCTTGCAAAATAATGTCTATTGGTTCTAAACAGTGCAAAAAATATGTATTGGTTCTAAAGCTTGCAAAATAATGTATATTGGTTCTAAAGCTTGCAAAAAAATGTCTATTGGTTATAAAGCTTGCAAAAAAATGTCTATTGGTTCTAAAGCTTGCAAAAAGTGCCTCCAGTGGTTCTAAAGCTTGTAAAAAGTGTCTCTATTGGTTCTAAAGCTTGCAAAAAAGTCTATTGGTTCTAAAGCTTGCAAAAAAATGTCTATTGGTTCTAAAGCTTGCAAAAATAGTCTATTGGTTCTAAAGCTTGCAAAAAGTGTCTCTAGTGGTTTTAAAGCTTGTAAAAAGTGAATCTATTGGTTCTAAAGCTTGCAAAAAATGTCTATTGGTTTTAAATCTTGCAACAAAATGTCTATTTGTTCTAAAGCTTGGAATAAATATCTATTGGTACTAAAGCTTGCCAAAAGGGTCTCTATTGGTTCTAAAGCATGTAAAAAGTGTCTCTATTGGTTCTAAAGCTTGCACAAAAGTATTGGTTCTAAACTTGCAAATAAATGTCTATTGGTTCTAAAGCTAGCAAAAAAATTATATTAGTTCTAAAGCTTGCACAAAGTGTCTATTGGTTCTAAAACTTGCAAAAAGTGTCTCTATTGTTTCTAATGCTTTCAAAAAATGTCTATTGGTTCCAAAGCTTGCAAAAAATGTCTATTGGTTCTAAAGCTTGCAAAAAATTATCTATTGGTTCTAACGCTTGCTGAAAAATGTCTATTGGTTCTAAAGCTTGCAAAAAAATGTATATTGTTTCTATAGCTTGCAAAAAATGTCTATTGGATTTAAAGCTTGCAAAAAGTGTCTCTATTGGTTCTAAAGCTTGCAAAAAATGTCTATTGGTTCTAAACCTTGCAAAAATTGCGTATTGGTTCTAAAGCTTGCAAAAAGTGTCTCTATTGGTTCTAAAGCTTGCAAAGAAATGTCTATTGGTTCTAAAGCTTGCAAAAAATGTATATTGTTTCTATAGCTTGCAAAAATGTCTATTGGATTTAAAGCTTGCAAAAAATGTCTATTGGTTCTAAACCTTGCAAACAAAGTCTATTGGTTCTAAAGCTTGCATTTAAAAGTCAATTGGTTATAAAGTTTGCACAAAAGTGTCTATTGCTTATATAACTTGCAAAAAATGCCTATTGGTTCTAAAGCTTGCAAAAAATATCTATTGGTTCTAAAGCTTGCAAAAAAAATGTCTAGTGGTTCTAAAGCTTGCAAAAAAAGTCTATTGGTTCTAAAGATTGCAAAACCTGTCTCTATTGGTTCCAAGGCTTGCAAAAAGTGTCTCTATTGGTTCTAAAGCTTACAAAAAATGTCTATTGGTTCTAAAGCTTGCAAAAAAAGTGTCTATTGGTTCTAAAGCTTGCAAAAAATGTGTATTGTTTCTAAAGCTTGCAAAAAATGTCTATTGGTTCTAAAGCTTACAAAAAAGTGTCTATTGTTCTAAAGCTTGCAAAAAATGTCTATTGCTTTTAAAGCTTGCAAAAAATGGCTATTGGTTTTAAAGCTTGCAAAAAGTGTCTCTATTGGTTCTAAAGCTTACAAAAAGTGTCTATATTGGATCTAAAGCTTGCAAAAAATGTCTATTGGTTCTTAAGCTTACAAAAAAGTGTATATTGCTTCTAAAGCTTGCAAAAAATATCTATTGGTTTTAAAGCTTGCAAAAATTGGCAATTGGTTCTAAAGCTTACAAAAAGTGTCTCTATTGGTTCTAAATCTTGCAAAAAATGTCTATTGGTTCTAAAGCTTGCATAAAGAGTGTCTATTGGTTCTAAAGCTTGCAAAAAGTGTCTCTATTGGTTCTAAAGCTTGCAAAAAAAAGTCTATTGGTGCTAAAGCTTGCAAAAAATGTCTATTGGTTCTAAAGCTTGCAAAAAGTGTCTCTAATGGGTTCAAATCTTGCAAAAAGTGTCTCTATTGGTTCTAAAGCTTGCTAAAAATGTCTATTGGTTGTAAAGTTTGCAAAAAGTGTCTCTATTGGTTCTAAAGCTTGCACAAACATGTCTATTGGTTCTAAAGCTTGCAAAAAAATGTATTTTGGTTCTAAAGCTTGCAAAGAAATGTCTATTGTTTCTCAAGTTTGCAAAAAATGTCTATTGGTTCTAAAGCTTGCAAAATAATGTCTATTGGTTCTAAAACTTGAAAAAAAAAATTGGTTCTAAAGCTTGCAAAACAATGTCTATTGGTTCTAAAGCTTGCAAAATAATGTCTATTGGTTCTAAACAGTGCAAAAAATATGTATTGGTTCTAAAGCTTGCAACACAATGTCTATTGGTTCTAAAGCTTGCAAAACAATGTCTATTAGTTCTAAAGCATGCAGAAAATGTCTATTGGGTCTAAAGCTTGCAAAAAATGTCGATTGGTTCTAAAGCTTGCAAAAAGTGTCTCTAATGGTTTTAAAGCTTGCAAAAAGTGCCTCTATTGGTTCTAAGGTTTGCAAAAAGTGTTTTTATTTGTTCTAATGCTTCAAAAAAAGCCTATTGGTTCTAAAGCAAAAAAAGTGTCTATTCTTCTAAAGCTTGCAAAACATGTCTATTGGGTTTAAAGCTTGCAAAAATTGTTTATATTGCTTGTAAAGCTTGCAAAAAATGTCTATTGGTTCTAAACTTGCAAAAAATGTCTATTGGTTCCAAAGCTTGCAAAATAATGTATATTGGCTGTAAAGCTTGCAAACAAATATCTATTGGTTCTAAAGCTTGCAAAATAATGTATATTGGTTCTAAAGCTTGCAAAAAAAATGTCTATTCGTTCTAAAGCTTGCAAAAAATGTCTATTGGTTCTAAAGCTTGCAAAAAAAAGTCTATTGGTTCTAAAGCTTGCAAAAAAAGTCTATTAGTTCTAAAGCTTGCAGAAAAGTGTCTATTGGTTCTAAAGCTTGCAAAACACTGTCTATTGGTTCTAAAGCTTGCAAAATAAATGTCTCTATTCGTTAAAAGCTTGCCAAAAGTGTCTCTATTGGTTCTAAAGTTGCAAAAAAATGTATTTTGGTTCTAAAGCTTGCAAAGAAATGTCTATTGTTTCTCAAGTTTGCAAAAAATGTCTATTGGTTCTAAAGCTTGCAAAATAATGTCTATTGGTTCTAAAACTTGCAAAAAAAATGTATTGGTTCTAAAGCTTGCAAAACAATGTATATTCGTTCTAAAGCTTTCAAAATAATGTCTATTGGTTCTAAAGAGTGCAAAACATATCTATTGGTTCTAATGCTTGCAAAAGAATGTCTATTGGTTCTAAAGCTTGCAAGAAAATGTCTATTAGTTCTAAAGCTTGCAAAAAATGTCTATTGGTTCTAAACTTGCAAAAAATGTCTATTGGTTCCAAAGCTTGCAAAATAATGTATATTGGCTGTAAAGCTTGCAAACAAATATCTATTGGTTCTAAAGCTTGCAAAATAATGTATATTGGTTCTAAAGCTTGCAAAAAAAATGTCTATTCGTTCTAAAGCTTGCAAAAAATGTCTATTGGTTCTAAAGCTTGCAAAAAAAAGTCTATTGGTTCTAAAGCTTGCAAAAAAAGTCTATTAGTTCTAAAGCTTGCAGAAAAGTGTCTATTGGTTCTAAAGCTTGCAAAACACTGTCTATTGGTTCTAAAGCTTGCAAAATAAATGTCTCTATTCGTTAAAAGCTTGCCAAAAGTGTCTCTATTGGTTCTAAAGTTGCAAAAAAATGTATTTTGGTTCTAAAGCTTGCAAAGAAATGTCTATTGTTTCTCAAGTTTGCAAAAAATGTCTATTGGTTCTAAAGCTTGCAAAATAATGTCTATTGGTTCTAAAACTTGCAAAAAAAATGTATTGGTTCTAAAGCTTGCAAAACAATGTCTATTCGTTCTAAAGCTTTCAAAATAATGTCTATTGGTTCTAAAGAGTGCAAAAAATATCTATTGGTTCTAATGCTTGCAAAATAATGTCTATTGGTTCTAAAGCTTGCAAGAAAATGTCTATTAGTTCTAAAGCTTGCAAAAAATGTCTATTGGTTCTAAAGCTTGCAAAAAATGTCGATTGGTTCTAAAGCTTGCAAAAAGTGTCTCTAATCGTTTTAAAGCTTGCAAAAAGTGCCTCTACTGGTTCTAAAGCTTGCGAAATATGTCTATTAGTTCAAAAGCTTGCAAAAAAGTGTATATTGCTTCTAAAGCTTGCAAAAAATATCTATTGGTTTTAAAGCTTGCAAAAATTGGCAATTGGTTCTAAAGCTTACAAAAAGTGTCTCTATTGGTTCTAAATCTTGCAAAAAATGTCTATTGGTTCTAAAGCTTGCATAAAGAGTGTCTATTGGTTCTAAAGCTTGCAAAAAGTGTCTCTATTGGTTCTAAAGCTTGCAAAAAAAAGTCTATTGGTGCTAAAGCTTGCAAAAAATGTCTATTGGTTCTAAAGCTTGCAAAAAGTGTCTCTAATGGGTTCAAATCTTGCAAAAAGTGTCTCTATTGGTTCTAAAGCTTGCTAAAAATGTCTATTGGTTGTAAAGTTTGCAAAAAGTGTCTCTATTGGTTCTAAAGCTTGCACAAACATGTCTATTGGTTCTAAAGCTTGCAAAAAAATGTATTTTGGTTCTAAAGCTTGCAAAGAAATGTCTATTGTTTCTCAAGTTTGCAAAAAATGTCTATTGGTTCTAAAGCTTGCAAAATAATGTCTATTGGTTCTAAAACTTGAAAAAAAAAATTGGTTCTAAAGCTTGCAAAACAATGTCTATTGGTTCTAAAGCTTGCAAAATAATGTCTATTGGTTCTAAACAGTGCAAAAAATATGTATTGGTTCTAAAGCTTGAAACACAATGTCTATTGGTTCTAAAGCTTGCAAAACAATGTCTATTAGTTCTAAAGCATGCAGAAAATGTCTATTGGGTCTAAAGCTTGCAAAAAATGTCGATTGGTTCTAAAGCTTGCAAAAAGTGTCTCTAATGGTTTTAAAGCTTGCAAAAAGTGCCTCTATTGGTTCTAAGGTTTGCAAAAAGTGTTTTTATTTGTTCTAATGCTTCAAAAAAAGCCTATTGGTTCTAAAGCAAAAAAAGTGTCTATTCTTCTAAAGCTTGCAAAACATGTCTATTGGGTTTAAAGCTTGCAAAAATTGTTTATATTGCTTGTAAAGCTTGCAAAAAATGTCTATTGGTTCTAAACTTGCAAAAAATGTCTATTGGTTCCAAAGCTTGCAAAATAATGTATATTGGCTGTAAAGCTTGCAAACAAATATCTATTGGTTCTAAAGCTTGCAAAATAATGTATATTGGTTCTAAAGCTTGCAAAAAAAATGTCTATTCGTTCTAAAGCTTGCAAAAAATGTCTATTGGTTCTAAAGCTTGCAAAAAAAAGTCTATTGGTTCTAAAGCTTGCAAAAAAAGTCTATTAGTTCTAAAGCTTGCAGAAAAGTGTCTATTGGTTCTAAAGCTTGCAAAACACTGTCTATTGGTTCTAAAGCTTGCAAAATAAATGTCTCTATTCGTTAAAAGCTTGCCAAAAGTGTCTCTATTGGTTCTAAAGTTGCAAAAAAATGTATTTTGGTTCTAAAGCTTGCAAAGAAATGTCTATTGTTTCTCAAGTTTGCAAAAAATGTCTATTGGTTCTAAAGCTTGCAAAATAATGTCTATTGGTTCTAAAACTTGCAAAAAAAATGTATTGGTTCTAAAGCTTGCAAAACAATGTCTATTCGTTCTAAAGCTTTCAAAATAATGTCTATTGGTTCTAAAGAGTGCAAAACATATCTATTGGTTCTAATGCTTGCAAAAGAATGTCTATTGGTTCTAAAGCTTGCAAGAAAATGTCTATTAGTTCTAAAGCTTGCAAAAAATGTCTATTGGTTCTAAACTTGCAAAAAATGTCTATTGGTTCCAAAGCTTGCAAAATAATGTATATTGGCTGTAAAGCTTGCAAACAAATATCTATTGGTTCTAAAGCTTGCAAAATAATGTATATTGGTTCTAAAGCTTGCAAAAAAAATGTCTATTCGTTCTAAAGCTTGCAAAAAATGTCTATTGGTTCTAAAGCTTGCAAAAAAAAGTCTATTGGTTCTAAAGCTTGCAAAAAAAGTCTATTAGTTCTAAAGCTTGCAGAAAAGTGTCTATTGGTTCTAAAGCTTGCAAAACACTGTCTATTGGTTCTAAAGCTTGCAAAATAAATGTCTCTATTCGTTAAAAGCTTGCCAAAAGTGTCTCTATTGGTTCTAAAGTTGCAAAAAAATGTATTTTGGTTCTAAAGCTTGCAAAGAAATGTCTATTGTTTCTCAAGTTTGCAAAAAATGTCTATTGGTTCTAAAGCTTGCAAAATAATGTCTATTGGTTCTAAAACTTGCAAAAAAAATGTATTGGTTCTAAAGCTTGCAAAACAATGTCTATTCGTTCTAAAGCTTTCAAAATAATGTCTATTGGTTCTAAAGAGTGCAAAAAATATCTATTGGTTCTAATGCTTGCAAAATAATGTCTATTGGTTCTAAAGCTTGCAAGAAAATGTCTATTAGTTCTAAAGCTTGCAAAAAATGTCTATTGGTTCTAAAGCTTGCAAAAAATGTCGATTGGTTCTAAAGCTTGCAAAAAGTGTCTCTAATCGTTTTAAAGCTTGCAAAAAGTGCCTCTACTGGTTCTAAAGCTTGCGAAATATGTCTATTAGTTCAAAAGCTTGCAAAAAAGTGTATATTGCTTCTAAAGCTTGCAAAAAATATCTATTGGTTTTAAAGCTTGCAAAAATTGGCAATTGGTTCTAAAGCTTACAAAAAGTGTCTCTATTGGTTCTAAATCTTGCAAAAAATGTCTATTGGTTCTAAAGCTTGCATAAAGAGTGTCTATTGGTTCTAAAGCTTGCAAAAAGAGTCTCTATTGGTTCTAAAGCTTGCAAAAAAAAGTCTATTGGTGCTAAAGCTTGCAAAAAATGTCTATTGGTTCTAAAGCTTGCAAAAAGTGTCTCTAATGGGTTCAAATCTTGCAAAAAGTGTCTCTATTGGTTCTAAAGCTTGCTAAAAATGTCTATTGGTTGTAAAGTTTGCAAAAAGTGTCTCTATTGGTTCTAAAGCTTGCACAAACATGTCTATTGGTTCTAAAGCTTGCAAAAAAATGTATTTTGGTTCTAAAGCTTGCAAAGAAATGTCTATTGTTTCTCAAGTTTGCAAAAAATGTCTATTGGTTCTAAAGCTTGCAAAATAATGTCTATTGGTTCTAAAACTTGAAAAAAAAAATTGGTTCTAAAGCTTGCAAAACAATGTCTATTGGTTCTAAAGCTTGCAAAATAATGTCTATTGGTTCTAAACAGTGCAAAAAATATGTATTGGTTCTAAAGCTTGAAACACAATGTCTATTGGTTCTAAAGTTTGCAAAACAATGTCTATTAGTTCTAAAGCATGCAGAAAATGTCTATTGGGTCTAAAGCTTGCAAAAAATGTCGATTGGTTCTAAAGCTTGCAAAAAGTGTCTCTAATGGTTTTAAAGCTTGCAAAAAGTGCCTCTATTGGTTCTAAGGTTTGCAAAAAGTGTTTTTATTTGTTCTAATGCTTCAAAAAAAGCCTATTGGTTCTAAAGCAAAAAAAGTGTCTATTCTTCTAAAGCTTGCAAAACATGTCTATTGGGTTTAAAGCTTGCAAAAATTGTTTATATTGCTTGTAAAGCTTGCAAAAAATGTCTATTGGTTCTAAACTTGCAAAAAATGTCTATTGGTTCCAAAGCTTGCAAAATAATGTATATTGGCTGTAAAGCTTGCAAACAAATATCTATTGGTTCTAAAGCTTGCAAAATAATGTATATTGGTTCTAAAGCTTGCAAAAAAAATGTCTATTCGTTCTAAAGCTTGCAAAAAATGTCTATTGGTTCTAAAGCTTGCAAAAAAAAGTCTATTGGTTCTAAAGCTTGCAAAAAAAGTCTATTAGTTCTAAAGCTTGCAGAAAAGTGTCTATTGGTTCTAAAGCTTGCAAAACACTGTCTATTGGTTCTAAAGCTTGCAAAATAAATGTCTCTATTCGTTAAAAGCTTGCCAAAAGTGTCTCTATTGGTTCTAAAGTTGCAAAAAAATGTATTTTGGTTCTAAAGCTTGCAAAGAAATGTCTATTGTTTCTCAAGTTTGCAAAAAATGTCTATTGGTTCTAAAGCTTGCAAAAAATGTCTATTGGTTCTAAAGCTTACAAAAAAGTGTCTATTGCTTCTAAAGCTTGCAAAAAATGTCTATTGCTTTTAAAGCTTGCAAAAAATGTCTATTGGATTTAAAGCTTGCAAAAAGTGTCTCTATTGGTTGTAAAGCTTGCAAAATAATGTCTATTGGTTCGAAAGCTTGCAAAATAATGTCTATTGGTTTTAAAGCTTGCAAAAATTGGCAATTGGTTCTAAAGCTTACAAAAAGTGTCTCTATTGGTTCTAAATCTTGCAAAAAATGTCTATTGGTTCTAAAGCTTGCATAAAGAGTGTCTATTGGTTCTAAAGCTTGCAAAAAGAGTCTCTATTGGTTCTAAAGCTTGCAAAAAAAAGTCTATTGGTGCTAAAGCTTGCAAAAAATGTCTATTGGTTCTAAAGCTTGCAAAAAGTGTCTCTAATGGGTTCAAATCTTGCAAAAAGTGTCTCTATTGGTTCTAAAGCTTGCTAAAAATGTCTATTGGTTGTAAAGTTTGCAAAAAGTGTCTCTATTGGTTCTAAAGCTTGCACAAACATGTCTATTGGTTCTAAAGCTTGCAAAAAAATGTATTTTGGTTCTAAAGCTTGCAAAGAAATGTCTATTGTTTCTCAAGTTTGCAAAAAATGTCTATTGGTTCTAAAGCTTGCAAAATAATGTCTATTGGTTCTAAAACTTGAAAAAAAAAATTGGTTCTAAAGCTTGCAAAACAATGTCTATTGGTTCTAAAGCTTGCAAAATAATGTCTATTGGTTCTAAACAGTGCAAAAAATATGTATTGGTTCTAAAGCTTGAAACACAATGTCTATTGGTTCTAAAGTTTGCAAAACAATGTCTATTAGTTCTAAAGCATGCAGAAAATGTCTATTGGGTCTAAAGCTTGCAAAAAATGTCGATTGGTTCTAAAGCTTGCAAAAAGTGTCTCTAATGGTTTTAAAGCTTGCAAAAAGTGCCTCTATTGGTTCTAAGGTTTGCAAAAAGTGTTTTTATTTGTTCTAATGCTTCAAAAAAAGCCTATTGGTTCTAAAGCAAAAAAAGTGTCTATTCTTCTAAAGCTTGCAAAACATGTCTATTGGGTTTAAAGCTTGCAAAAATTGTTTATATTGCTTGTAAAGCTTGCAAAAAATGTCTATTGGTTCTAAACTTGCAAAAAATGTCTATTGGTTCCAAAGCTTGCAAAATAATGTATATTGGCTGTAAAGCTTGCAAACAAATATCTATTGGTTCTAAAGCTTGCAAAATAATGTATATTGGTTCTAAAGCTTGCAAAAAAAATGTCTATTCGTTCTAAAGCTTGCAAAAAATGTCTATTGGTTCTAAAGCTTGCAAAAAAAAGTCTATTGGTTCTAAAGCTTGCAAAAAAAGTCTATTAGTTCTAAAGCTTGCAGAAAAGTGTCTATTGGTTCTAAAGCTTGCAAAACACTGTCTATTGGTTCTAAAGCTTGCAAAATAAATGTCTCTATTCGTTAAAAGCTTGCCAAAAGTGTCTCTATTGGTTCTAAAGTTGCAAAAAAATGTATTTTGGTTCTAAAGCTTGCAAAGAAATGTCTATTGTTTCTCAAGTTTGCAAAAAATGTCTATTGGTTCTAAAGCTTGCAAAAAATGTCTATTGGTTCTAAAGCTTACAAAAAAGTGTCTATTGCTTCTAAAGCTTGCAAAAAATGTCTATTGCTTTTAAAGCTTGCAAAAAATGTCTATTGGATTTAAAGCTTGCAAAAAGTGTCTCTATTGGTTGTAAAGCTTGCAAAATAATGTCTATTGGTTCGAAAGCTTGCAAAATAATGTCTATTGGTTCTAAAGCTTGCAAAAAATATCTATTGGTTCTAAAGCTTGAAAAACAGTGTCTATTGGTTCTAAAGCTTGCAAAAAAATGTCTATTGGTTCTAAAGCTTGCAAAAAATGTTGATTGGTTCTAAAGCTTGCAAAAAAGTGTCTCTAATGGTTTTAAAGCTTGCAAAAAGTGTCTCTATTGGTCCTAAAGCTTGCGAAAAATGTCTATTGGTTCTAAAGCGTGCAAATAAATGTCTATTGGTTCTAAAGCTTGCAAAATAATATCTATTGGTTCTAAAGCTTGCAAAAAAATATCTATTGTTTCTAAAGCTTGAAAAACAATGTCTATTGGTTCTAAAGCTTGCAAAAAATGTCGATTGGTTCTAAAGCTTGCAAAAAAGTGACTCTAATGGTTTTAAAGCTTGCAAAAAGTGTCTCTATTGGTTCTAAAGCTTGCGAAAAATGACTATTGTTTCTAAAGCTTGCAAATAAATGTCTATTGGTTCTAAAGCTTGCAAGAAAATGTCTATTGCTTTTAAAGCTTGCAAAAAATGTCGATTGGTTTTAAAGCTTGCAAAAAAAGTGTCTCTATTGGTTGTAAAGCTTGCAGAAAATGTCTATTGGTTCTAAAGCTTGCAAAAAAAGTGTCTCTATTGGTTGTAAAGCTTGCAGAAAATGTCTATTGGTTCTAAAGATTGCAAAATAATGTATATTGGTTCTAAAGCTTGCAAAAAAATGTCTATTGGTTCTAAAGCTTGCAAAAAAAATGTCTATTGGTTCTAAAGCTTGCAAAATAATGTATATTGGTTCTAAAGCTTGCAAAAAGATGTATATTTGTTCTAAAGCTTGCAAAAAATGTCTATTGGTTCTAAAGCTTGCAAAAAAAAGTCTATTGTTTCTAAAGCTTGCAAAAAAAGTCTATTAGTTCTAAACCTTGCAGAAAAGTGTCTATTGGTTCTAAAGCTTGCAAAACACTGTCTATTGGTTCTAAAGCTTGCAAAATAAATGTCTCTATTCGTTTTAAAGCTTGCAAAAAGTGTCTCTATTGGTTCTAAAGCTTGCGAAAAATGTCTATTGGTTGTAAAGTTTACAAAAAATGTATATTGTTTCTAAAGCTTGCAAAAAATGTCTATTGGATTTAAAGCTTGCCAAAAGTGTCTCTATTGGTTCTAAAGCTTGCAAAAAAATGTATTTTGGTTCCAAAGCTTGCAAAGAAATGTCTATTGTTTCTCAAGTTTGCAAAAAATTTCTATTGGGTCTAAAGCTTGCAAAATAATGTCTATTGGTTCTAAAACTTGCAAAAAAAATCTATTGGTTCTAAAGCTTGCAAAACAATGTCTATTCGTTCTAAAGCTTGCAAGAAAATGTCTATTAGTTCTAAAGCTTGCAAAAAAATGTCTATTGGTTCTAAAGCTTGCTAAAAATGTCGATTGGTTCTAAAGCTTGCAAAAAGTGTCTCTAATGGTTTTAAAGCTTGCAAAAAGTGCCTCTATTGGTTCTAAAGCTTGCAAAATATGTCTATTGTTTATAAAGTTTGCAAAAAATGTCTATTGGTTCTAAAGCTTGCAAGACGTGTCTCTATTGGTTCTAAAGCTTCCAAAAAGTGTCTATATTGGTTCTAAAGCTTGCAAAAAAGTCTATTGGTTCTAAAGCTTACAAAACAGTATCTATTGATTCTAAAGCTTGCAAAAAATGTCTATTGCTTTTAAAGCTTGCAAAAAATGTCTATTGGTTTTAAAGCTTGCAAAAAGTGTCTCTATTGGTTGTAAAGCTTGCAAAAAAAATGTGCATTGGTTCTAAAGCTTGCAAAATAATGTCTATTGGTTCTAGAGCTTGCAAAAAAAATATCTATTGGTTCTAAAGCTTGCAAAACAATGTCTATTGGTTCTAAAGCTTGCAAAAAACTGTCTATTAGTTCTAAAGCTTGCAAAAAAATGTCTATTGGTTATAAAGCTTGCAAAAAAATATCTATTGGTTCTAAAGCTTGCAAAAAATATCTATTGTTTCTCAAGCTGGCAAAACGGGCCCATATTGCTTCTAAAGGTTGCAAAAAATGTCTATTGCTTTTAAAGCTTGCAAAAAATGTCTATTGATTTTAATGCTTGCAAAAAGTGTCTCTATTGGTTGTAAAGCTTGCAAAAAAAATGAGTATTGGTCCTAAAGCTTGCAAAATAATGTCTATTGGTTCTAACGCTTGCAAAAAAAAATCTATTGGTTCTAAAGCTTGCGAAAAATGTCTATTGGTTCTAAAGCTTGCAAATAAATTTATATTGGTTCCAAAGCTTGCAAAAAAGTGGTTCTATTGGTTCTAAAGCTTGCAAATAAATTTATATTGGTTCTAAAGCTTGCAAAAACATGTCTATTGGTTCTAAAGTTTGCAAAAATGTCTATAGGTTGTAAAGCTTGCAAAAAGTGTCTCTATTGGTTCTACAGCTTGCAAAAAATGTCTATTGTTTCTAAAGCTTGCAAAACAATGTCTTTTGGTTCTAAAGCTTGCAAAAAATGTCTATTGTTTCTAAAGTTTGCAAAAAATATCGATTGTTTCTCAAGCTGGCAAAACGTGCCTCTATTGGTTCTAAAGCTTGCAAAACGTGTCTCTATTTGTTCTAAAGCTTGCAAAAAATGTCTATTGGTTCTAAAGCTTACAAAAGAGTGTCTATTGCTTCTAAAGCTTGCAAAAAATGTCTATTGGTTTTAAAGCTTGCAAAAAGTGTCTCTATTGGTTGTAAAGCTTGCAAAATAATGTATATTGGTTCGAAAGCTTGCAAAATAATGTCTGTTGGTTCTAAAGCTTGCAAAAAATATCTATTGGTTCTAAAGCTTGAAAAACAATGTCTATTGGTTCTAAAGCTTGCAAAGAAATGTCTATTGGTTCTAAAGCTTGCAAAAAATGTTGATTGGTTCTAAAGCTTGCAAAAAAGTGTCTAATGGTTTTAAAGCTTGCAAAAAGTGTCTCTATTGGTTCTAAAGCTTACAAAACAGTGTCTACTGCTTCTAAAGCTTGCAAAAAAATGTCTATTGCTTTTAAAGCTTGCAAAAAATGTCTATTGGTTTTAAAGCTTGCAAAAAGTGTCTCTATTGGTTGTAAAGCTTGCAAAATAATGTCTATTGGTTCGAAAGCTTGCAAAATAATGTCTGTTGGTTCTAAAGCTTGCAAAAAATATCTATTGGTTCTAAAGCTTGAAAAACAATGTCTATTGGTTCTAAAGCTTGCAAAGAAATGTCTATTGGTTCTAAAGCTTGCAAAAAATGTTGATTGGTTCTAAAGCTTGCAAAAAAGTGTCTAGGTTTTAAAGCTTGCAAAAAGTGTCTCTATTGGTTCTAAAGCTTACAAAACAGTGTCTACTGCTTCTAAAGCTTGCAAAAAATGTCTATTGCTTTTAAAGCTTGCAAAAAAATGTCTATTGGTTTTAAAGCTTGCAAAAAGTGTCTCTATTGGTTGTAAAGCTTGCAAAAAAAATGTGCATTGGTTCTAAAGCTTGCGAAATAATGTCTATTGGTTCTAGAGCTTGCAAAAAAAATATATATTGGTTCTACAGCTTGCAAAACAATGTCTATTGGTTCTAAAGCTTGCAAAAAAATGTATATTAGGTCTAAAGCTTGCAAAAAATGTCTATTGGTTCCAAAGCTTGCAAAAAACTGTCTATTGGTTATAAAGCTTGCAAAAAAATATCTATTGGTTCTAAAGCTTGCAAAAAATATCTATTGTTTCTCAAGCTGGCAAAACGGGCCCATATTGTTTCTAAAGCTTGCAAAAAATGTCTATTGCTTTTAAAGCTTGCAAAACATGTCTATTGATTTTAATGCTTGCAAAAAGTGTCTCTATTGGTTGTAAAGCTTGCAAAAAAAATGAGTATTGGTCCTAAAGCTTGCAAAATAATATCTATTGGTTCTAAAGCTTGCAAAAAAAATCTATTGGTTCTAAAGCTTGCAAAAAATGTCTATTGGTTCTAAAGCTTGCAAATAAATTTATATTGGTTCTAAAGCTTGCAAAAAAGTGGTTCTATTGGTTCTAAAGCTTGCAAATAAATTTATATTGGTTCTAAAGCTTGCAAAAACATGTCTATTGGTTCTAAAGTTTGCAAAAATGTCTATAGGTTGTAAAGCGTGCAAAAAGTGTCTCTATTGGTTCTACAGCTTGCAAAAAAATGTCTATTGTTTCTAAAGCTTGCAAAACAATGTATTTTGGTTCTAAAGCTTGCAAAAAATGTCTATTGTTTCTAAAGTTTGCAAAAAATATCGATTGTTTCTCAAGCTGGCAAAACGTGCCTCTATTGGTTCTAAAGCTTGCAAAAAGTGTCTCTATTTGTTCTAAAGCTTGCAAAAAATGTCTATTGGTTCTAAAGCTTACAAAAGAGTGTCTATTGCTTCTAAAGCTTGCAAAAAATGTCTATTGGTTTTAAAGCTTGCAAAAAGTGTCTCTATTGGTTGTAAAGCTTGCAAACTAATGTATATTGGTTCGAAAGCTTGCAAAATAATGTCTGTTGGTTCTAAAGCTTGCAAAAAATATCTATTGGTTCTAAAGCTTGAAAAACAATGTCTATTGGTTCTAAAGCTTGCAAAGAAATGTCTATTGGTTCTAAAGCTTGCAAAAAATGTTGATTGGTTCTAAAGCTTGCAAAAAAGTGTCTAATGGTTTTAAAGCTTGCAAAAAGTGTCTCTATTGGTTCTAAAGCTTACAAAACAGTGTCTACTGCTTCTAAAGCTTGCAAAAAAATGTCTATTGCTTTTAAAGCTTGCAAAAAATGTCTATTGGTTTTAAAGCTTGCAAAAAGTGTCTCTATTGGTTGTAAAGCTTGCAAAATAATGTCTATTGGTTCGAAAGCTTGCAAAATAATGTCTGTTGGTTCTAAAGCTTGCAAAAAATATCTATTGGTTCTAAAGCTTGAAAAACAATGTCTATTGGTTCTAAAGCTTGCAAAGAAATGTCTATTGGTTCTAAAGCTTGCAAAATATGTTGATTGGTTCTAAAGCTTGCAAAAAAGTGTCTAGGTTTTAAAGCTTGCAAAAAGTGTCTCTATTGGTTCTAAAGCTTACAAAACAGTGTCTACTGCTTCTAAAGCTTGCAAAAAAATGTCTATTGCTTTTAAAGCTTGCAAAAAATGTCTATTGGTTTTAAAGCTTGCAAAAAGTGTCTCTATTGGTTGTAAAGCTTGCAAAAAAAATGTGCATTGGTTCTAAAGCTTGCGAAATAATGTCTATTGGTTCTAGAGCTTGCAAAAAAAATATCTATTGGTTCTACAGCTTGCAAAACAATGTCTATTGGTTCTAAAGCTTGCAAAAAATGTATATTAGGTCTAAAGCTTGCAAAAAATGTCTATTGGTTCCAAAGCTTGCAAAAAACTGTCTATTACTTCTAAAGCTTGCAAAAAATGTCTATTGGTTATAAAGCTTGCAAAAAAATATCTATTGGTTCTAAAGCTTGCAAAAAATATCTATTGTTTCTCAAGCTGGCAAAACGGGCCCATATTGCTTCTAAAGCTTGCAAAAAATGTCGATTGGTTCTAAAGCTTGCAAAAAGTGTCTCTAATGGTTTTAAAGCTTGCAAAAAGTGTCTCTATTGATTCTAAAGCTTGCGAAAAATGTCTATTGGTTCTAAAGCTTGCAATAAATGTCTATTGGTTCTAAAGCTTGCAAAAAAATGTCTATTTGTTCTAAAGTTTGCAAAAATGTCTATAGGTTGTAAAGCTTGCAAACGTGTCTCTATTGGTTCTACAGCTTGCAAAAAAATGTCTATTGTTTCTAAAGCTTGCAAAACAATGTATTTTGGTTCTAAAGCTTGCAAAAAATGTCTATTGTTTCTAAAGCTTACAAAAGAGTGTCTATTGCTTCTAAAGCTTGCAAAAAATGTATATTGCTTTTAAAGCTTGCAAAAAATGTCTATTGGATTTAAAGCTTGCAAAAAGTGTCTCTATTGGTTGTAAAGCTTGCAAAATAATGTCTATTGGTTCGAAAGCTTGCAAAATAATGTCTGTTGGTTCTAAAGCTTGCAAAAAATATCTATTGGTTCTAAAGCTTGAAAAACAATGTCTATTGGTTCTAAAGCTTGCAAAGAAATGTCTATTGGTTCTAAAGCTTGCAAAAAATGTCTATTGGTTCTAAAGCTTGCAAAAAAGTGTCTCTAATGGTTTTAAAGCTTGCAAAAAGTGTCTCTATTGGTTCTAAAGCTTGCGAAAAATGTCTATTGGTTCTAAAACTTGCAAATAAATGTCTATTGGTTCTAAAGCTTGCAAAATAATGTCTATTGGTTCTAAAGCTTGCAAAAAAATATCTATTGGTTCTAAAGCTTGAAAAACAATGTGTATTGGTTCTAAAGCTTGCAAAAAATGTCGATTGGTTCTAAAGCTTGCAAAAAAGTGACTAATGGTTTTAAAGCTTGCAAAAAGTGTCTCTATTGGTTCTAAAGCTTGCGAAAAATGACTATTGGTTCTAAAGCTTGCAAATAAATGTCTATTGGTTCTAAAGCTTGCAAGACAATGTCTATTGGTTCCAAAGCTTGCAAAAAAATGTCTATAGGTTGTAAAGCTTGCAAAAAGTGTCTCTATTGGTTCTAAAGCTTGCAAAAAATGTCGATTGCTTCTAAAGCTTGCAAAAAATGTATATTGCTTTTAAAGCTTGCAAAAAATGTCTATTGGATTTAAAGCTTGCAAAAAGTGTCTCTATTGGTTGTAAAGCTTGCAAAATAATGTCTATTGGTTCGAAAGCTTGCAAAATAATGTCTGTTGGTTCTAAAGCTTGCAAAAAATATCTATTGGTTCTAAAGCTTGAAAAACAATGTCTATTGGTTCTAAAGCTTGCAAAGAAATGTCTATTGGTTCTAAAGCTTGCAAAAAATGTCTATTGGTTCTAAAGCTTGCAAAAAAGCGTCTCTAATGGTTTTAAAGCTTGCAAAAAGTGTCTCTATTGGTTCTAAAGCTTGCGAAAAATGTCTATTGGTTCTAAAACTTGCAAATAAATGTCTATTGGTTCTAAAGCTTGCAAAATTATGTCTATTGGTTCTAAAGCTTGCAAAAAAATATCTATTGGTTCTAAAGCTTGAAAAAACAATGTCTATTGGTTCTAAAGCTTGCAAAAAATGTCGATTGGTTCTAAAGCTTGCAAAAAAGTGACTAATGGTTTTAAAGCTTGCAAAAAGTGTCTCTATTGGTTCTAAAGCTTGCGAAAAATGACTATTGGTTCTAAAGCTTGCAAATAAATGTCTATTGGTTCTAAAGCTTGCAAGACAATGTCTATTGGTTCCAAAGCTTGCAAAAAATGTCTATAGGTTGTAAAGCTTGCAAAAAGTGTCTCTATTGGTTCTAAAGCTTGCAAAAAATGTCTATTGGTTCTAAAGCTTGCAAAACAATGTATTTTGGTTCTAAAGCTTGCAAAAAAATGTCTATTGTTCTAAAGTTTGCAAAAAATGTCTATTGCTTTTAAAGCTTGCAAAAAATGTCTTTTGGTTTTAAAGCTTGCAAAACAAGTGTCTCTATTGGTTGTAAAGCTTGCAAAAAATTGTCTATTTGTTCTAAAGCTTGCAAAATAATGTATATTGGTTCTAAAGCTTGCAAAAAAATGTCTATTGGTTCTAAAGCTTGCAATAAAAATTTCTATTGGTTCTAAAGCTTGAAGAAAAATGTCTATTGGTTCTAAAGCTTGCACAAAGTGTCCCTATTGGTTCTAAAGCTTGCACAACATGTCTATTGGTTCTAAAGCTTGCAAAAAAATGTGTCTAATGGTTCTGAAGCTTGCAAAAAAATTCTACTGGTTTTAAAACTTGCAAAAGGTGTCTCTATTGGTTCTAAAGCTTGCAGAAAAAATGTCTATTGGTTCTACATCTTGCAAAAAAATGTATTTTGGTTCTAAAGCTTGCAAAAAAATGTCTATTGTTTCTAAAGTTTGCAGAAAATGTCTATTGTTTCTAAAGCTTGCAAAACGTGCCTCTATTGATTCTAAAGCTTGCAAAAGGTGTCTTTATTGGTTCTAAAGCTTGCAAAAAAATGTCTATTCGTTCTAAAGCTTACAAAAAAGTGTCTATTGTTCTAAAGCTTGCAAAAAATATCTATTGCTTTTAAAGCTTGCAAAAAATGTCAATTGGTTGTAAAGCTTGCAAAAAGTGTCTCTATTGGTTGTAAAGCTTGCAAAAAAATGTCTATTGGTTCTAAAGCTTGCAAAATAATGTATATTAGTTCTAAAGCTTGCAAAAAATGTCTATTGGTTCTAAAGCTTGCAAAAAAAATGTCTATTGGTTCTAAAGCTTGCAAAAAAAAGTTTATTGGTTCTAAAGCTTGCACAAAAATGTCTGTTGGGTCTAAAGCTTGCAAAAATAGTCCATTGGTTCTAAAGCTTGCACAAAGTGTCTCTAGTGGTTCTAAATCTTGTAAAAAGTGTCTCTATTGGTTCTAAAGATTGCAAAAAATGTCTATTGGTTTTAAATCTTGCAAAAAAAATGTCTATTGGTTCTAAAGCTTGCAAAAAGTGTCTCTATTGGTTCTAAAGCTTGCAAAAAAATGTCTATTGGTTCTAGTGCTTGCAAAAAAGTGTCTAATGTTTCTGAAGCTTGCAAAACATCTCTATTGGTTTTAAAACTTGCAAAAGGTGTCTCTATTGGTTCTAAAGCTTGCAAAAAATGTCTATTGTTTCTATAGCTTGCAAAACATGTCTTTTAGTTCTAACGCTTGCTAAAAATGTCTGTTGGTTCTAAAGATTGCAAAAATGTCTATTTGGTTTTAAAACTTGCAAAAAATGTCTATTGGTTCTAAGGCTTGCAAAAAAAGTCTATTAGTTCTAAAGCTTGCAAAAAATGTATATTGTTGCTAAATCTTGCAAAAAGTATCTCTATTGGTTCTAAAGCTTGCAAAGAATCTCTCTATTGGTTCTAATGCTTTGAAGAAATATCTATTGGTTCCAAAGCTTGCAAACAAGGTCTATTGGTTCTAAAGCGTGCAAAAAGTGTCTCTATTGGTTCTAAAGCTTGAAAAAAATGTCTATTGGTTCTAAAGCTTGCACAAAATGTCTATTGATTCTAAAGCTTGCCAAAAAAGTCTATTAGTTCTAAAGCTTGAAAAAAATGTATATTGTTGCTAAATCTTGCAAAAAATATCTCTATTTGTTCTAAAGCTTGCAAAAAATGTCTCTATTGGTTTTAATGCTTTCAAGAAATATCTAGTGGTTCCAAAGCTGGCAAACAATGTCTATTGGCTCTAAAGCTTGCAAAAAGTGTCTCTATTGGTTCTAAAGCTTGCAATAATGTTTATTGGTTCTAAATCTTGCAAAAAAAATATGTCTATTGGTTATGAAGCTTGCAGAAAAATGTCTATTGGTTCTAAAGCTTGAAAAAAATGTCTATTGTTTCTAAAGCTTGCACAAATGTCTTTTGGTTCTAACGCTTGCTAAAAATGTCTATTGGTTCTAAAGCTTGCAAAATAATGTATATTGGTTCTAAAGCTTGCAAACAAATGTCCATTGGTTCTAAAGCTTGCAAAAAAATGTCTATTGGTTTTAAAACTTGCAAAAGGTGCCTCTATTGATTCTAAAGCTTGCAAAAAGTGTCTTTATTGGTTCTAAAGCTTGCAAAAAAATGTCTATTCGTTCTAAAGCTTGCAAAATAATGTATATTGGTTCTAAAGCTTGCAAAAAAATATCTATTGGTTCTAAAGCATGCAAAAAAAAAGTCTATTGGTTCTAAAGCTTGCAGAAAAATGTCTGTTGGTTCTAAAGCTTGCAAAAATAGTCCATTGGTTCTAAAGCTTGCACAAAGTGTCTCTAGTGGTTCTAAATCTTGTAAAAAAGTGTCTCTATCGGTTCTAAAGCTTGCAAAAAAATGTCTATTGGTTTTAAAACTTGCAAAAGGTGTCTCTATTGGTTCTAAAGCTTGCAAAAAATGTCTATTGGTTCTAAATCTTGCAAAAAAATGTCTATTGGTTCTAAAGCTTGCAAAAAAATGTCTATTGTTTCTAAAGCTTGCAAAAAATGTCTATTGTTTCTAAAGCTTGCAAAACATGTCTTTTGGTTCTAACGCTTGCTAAAAATGTCTATTGGTTCTAAAGCTTGCAAAAAATGTCTATTGGTTTTAAAACTTGCAAAAAAATGTCTTTTGGTTCTAAGGCTTGCAAAAAAAGTCTATTAGTTCTAAAGCTTGCAAAAAATGTATATTGTTGCTAAATCTTGCAAAAAGTATCTCTATTGGTTCTAAAGCTTGCAAAAAATCTCTCTATTGTTTCTAATGCTTTCAAGAAATATCTATTGTTTCCAAAGCTTGCAAACAATGTCTATTGGTTCTAAAGCTTGCAAAAAGTGTCTCTATTGGTTCTAAAGCTTGAAAAAAAATGTCTATTGTTTCTAAAGCTTGCACAAAATGTCTTTTGGTTCTAACGCTTGCTAAAAATGTGTATTGGTTCTAAAGCTTGCAAAAAATGTCTATTGGTTTTAAAGCTTGCAAAAAAAGTCTATTCTAAAGCTTGCAAAAAATGTATATTGTTGCTAATGCTTGCAAAAAGTATCTTTATTGGTTCTAAAGCTTGCAAAAAATGTATATTGGTTCTGAAGCTTGCAAAAAATGTCTATTGGTTTTAAAGCTAGCAAAAAAACTATATTGGTTCTAAAGCTTGTACAAAGTGTCTCTATTGGTTCTAAAACTTGCAAAAAGTGTCTCTATTGTTTCTAATGCATTCAAGAAATGTCTATTGGTTCCAAAGCTTGCAAACAATGTCTATTGGTTCTAAAGCTTGCAAACAATGTCTATTGGTTCTAATGCTTTCAAGAAATATCTATTGGTTCCAAAGCTTGCAAATAATGTCTATTGGTTCTAAAGCTTGCAAAAAGTGTCTCTATTGGTTCTAAAGCTTGAAAAAAATGTCTATTGTTTCTAAAGCTTGCACAAAATGTCTTTTGGTTCTAACGCTTGCTAAAAATGTGTATTGGTTCTAAAGCTTGCAAAAAATGTCTATTGGTTTTAAAGCTTGCAAAAAAAGTCTATTCTAAAGCTTGCAAAAAATGTATATTGTTGCTAATGCTTGCAAAAAGTATCTTTATTGGTTCTAAAGCTTGCAAAAAATGTATATTGGTTCTGAAGCTTGCAAAAAATGTCTATTGGTTTTAAAGCTAGCAAAAAAACTATATTGGTTCTAAAGCTTGTACAAAGTGTCTCTATTGGTTCTAAAACTTGCAAAAAGTGTCTCTATTGTTTCTAATGCATTCAAGAAATGTCTATTGGTTCCAAAGCTTGCAAACAATGTCTATTGGTTCTAAAGCTTGCAAACAATGTCTATTGGTTCTAATGCTTTCAAGAAATATCTATTGGTTCCAAAGCTTGCAAATAATGTCTATTGGTTCTAAAGCTTGCAAAAAGTGTCTCTATTGGTTCTAAAGCTTGATAAAAATGTCTATTGTTTCTAAAGCTTGCACAAAATGTCTTTTGGTTCTAACGCTTGCTAAAAATGTCTATTGGTTCTAAAGCTTGCAAAAAATGTCTATTGGTTTTAAAGCTTGCAAAAAAAGTCTATTCTAAAGCTTGCCAAAAATGTATATTGTTGCTAATGCTTGCAAAAAGTATCTTTATTGGTTCTAAAGCTTGCAAAAAATGTATATTGGTTCTGAAGCTTGCAAAAAATGTCTATTGGTTCTAAAGCTAGCAAAAAATATATTGGTTCTAAAGCTTGTACAAAGTGTCTCTATTGGTTCTAAAACTTGCAAAAAGTGTCTCTATTGTTTCTAATGCTTTCAAGAAATGTCTATTGGTTCCAAAGCTTGCAAAAAATGTCTATTGGTTCTAAAGCTTGCAAAAAGTGTCTCTATTGGTTCTAAAGCTTGCAAAAAATGTCTATTGGTTCTAAAGCTTGCAAAAAATGTCTATTGGTTCTAAAGCTTGCAAAAAATCATCTATTGGTTCTAACGCTTGCTGAAAAATGTCTATTGATTCTAAAGCTTGCAAAAAAATGTATATTGTTTCTATAGCTTGCAAAAAATGTCTATTGGATTTAAAGCTTGCAAAACGTGTCTCTATTGGTTCTAAAGCTTGCAAAAAATGTCTATTGGTTCTAAACCTTGCAAACATTGTGCATTGGTTCTAAAGCTTGCAAAAAGTGTCTCTATTGGTTCTAAAGCTTGCAAAAAATGTCTATTGGTTCTAAAGCTTGCAAAAAAGTATTTTCTAAACTTGCAAATAAATGTCTATTGATTCTAAAGCTTGCAAAAAATGTCTATTGGTTCTAAAGCTTGCAAAAAAGTCTATTGGTTCTAAATCTTGCATTTAAAAGTCAATTGGTTCTAAAGCTTGCAAAAAGTGTCTCTATTGGTTCTAAAGCTTGCAAAAAATGTCTATTGGTTCTAAAGCTTGCAAAAAAGTATTTTCTAAACTTGCAAATAAATGTCTATTGATTCTAAAGCTTGCAAAAAATGCCTATTGGTTCTAAAGCTTGCAAAAAATATCTATTGGTTCTAAAGCTTGCAGAAAAATGTCTAGTGGTTCTAAAGTTTGCAAAAAAAGTCTATTGGTTCTAAAGATTGCAAAACGTGTCTCTATTGGTTCCAAGGCTTGCAAAAAGTGTCTCTATTGGTTCTAAAGCTTACAAAAAATGTCTATTGGTTCTAAAGCTTGCAAAAAAAGTGTCTATTGGTTCTAAAGCTTGCAAAAAATGTCTATTGTTTCTAAAGCTTGCAAAAAATGTCTATTGGTTCTAAAGCTTACAAAAAAGTGTCTATTGTTCTAAAGCTTGCAAAAAATGTCTATTGCTTTTAAAGATTGCAAAAAATGGCTATTGGTTTTAAAGCTTGCAAAAAGTGTCTCTATTGGTTCTAAAGCTTACAAAAAGTGTCGATATTGGATCTAAAGCTTGCAAAAAATGTCTATTGGTTCTTAAGCTTAGAAAAAAAGTGTATATTGCTTCTAAAGCTTGCAAAAAATATCTATTGGTTTTAAAGCTTGCAAAAATTGGCAATTGGTTCTAAAGCTTACAAAAAGTGTCTCTATTGGTTCTAAATCTTGCAAAAAATGTCTATTGGTTCTAAAGCTTGCATAAAGAGTGTCTATTGGTTCTAAAGCTTGCAAAAAGAGTCTCTATTGGTTCTAAAGCTTGCAAAAAAAAGTCTATTGGTTCTAAAGCTTGCAAACAAAGTCTATTAGTTCAAAAGCTTGCAAAAAAAGTGTCTATTGGTTCTAAAGCTTGCAAAACACTGTCTATTGGTTCTAAAGCTTGCAAAAAAATGTCTCTATTGGTTTTAAAGCTTGCAAAAAATGTCTATTGGTTCTAATATTTGCATAAAAAGTGTCTATTGGTTCTAAAGCTTGCAAAAAATGTCTATTGGTTCTAAAGCTTGCAAAAAGTGTCTCTAATGGTTTTAAAGCTTGCAAAAAGTGTCTCTATTGGTTCTAAAGCTTGCGGAAAATGTCTATTGGTTGTAAAGTTTGCAAAAAGTGTCTCTATTGGTTCTAAAGCTTGCACAAAAATGTCTATTGGTTCTAAAGCTTGCAAAAAAATGTATTTTGGTTCTAAAGCTTGCAAAGAAATGTCTATTGTTTCTCAAGTTTGCAAAAAATGTCTATTGGTTCTAAAGCTTGCAAAACAATGTCTATTGGTTCTAAAGCTTGCAAAATAATGTCTATTGGTTCTAAAGTGTGCAAAAAATATATATTGGTTCTAAAGCTTGCAACACCATGTCTATTGGTTCTAAAGCTTGCAAAAAAATGTCTATTAGTTCTAAAGCTAAAGTGTCTCTAATGGTTTTAAAGCCTGCAAAAAGTGCCTCTATTGGTTCTAAGGTTTGCAAAAAATGTTTTTATTTGTTCTAATGCTTCAAAAAAAGCCTATTGGTTCTAAAGCTTGCAAAAAGTGTCTATTTGTTCTAAACCTTGCAAAAATTGTGTATTGGTTCTAAAGCTTGCAAAACGTGTCTCTATTGGTTCTAAAGCTTGCAAAAAATGTCTATTGGTTCTAAAGCTTGCAAAAAAGTATTGTTTCTAAACTTGCAAATAAATGTCTATTGGTTCTAAAGCTTGCAAAAAATGTCTATTGGTTCTAAAGCTTGCAAAAAAAGTATATTGGTTCTAAATCTTGCATTTAAAAGTCAATTGGTTATAAAGCTTGCACAAAAGTGTCTATTGCTTATAAAACTTGCAAAAAACGCCTATTGGTTCTAAAGCTTGCAAAAAATATCTATTGGTTCTAAAGCTTGCAAAAAAATGTCTAGTGGTTCTAAAGCTTGCAAAAAAGTCTATTGGTTCTAAAGATTGCAAAACGTGTCTCTATTGGGTCCAAGGCTTGCAAAAAGTGTCTCTATTGGTTCTAAAGCTTACAAAAAATGTCTATTGGTTCTAAAGCTTGCAAAAAAAGTGTCTATTGGTTCTAAAGCTTGCAAACAATGTCTATTGTTTCTAAAGCTTGCAAAAAATGTCTATTGGTTCTAAAGCTTACAAAAAAGTGTCTATTGTTCTAAAGCTTGCAAAAAATGTCTATTGCTTTTAAAGCTTGCAAAAAATGGCTATTGGTTTTAAAGCTTGCAAAAAGTGTCTCTATTGGTTCTAAAGCTTACAAAAAGTGTCTATATTGGATCTAAAGCTTGCAAAACATGTCTATTGGTTCTTAAGCTTAGAAAAAAAGTGTATATTGCTTCTAAAGCTTGCAAAAAATATCTATTGGTTTTAAAGCTTGCAAAAATTGGCAATTGGTTCTAAAGCTTACAAAAAGTGTCTCTATTGGTTCTAAATCTTGCAAAAAAATGTCTATTGGTTCTAAAGCTTGCATAAAGAGTGTCTATTGGTTCTAAAGCTTGCAAAAAGAGTTTCTATTGGTTCTAAAGCTTGCAATAAAAAGTCTATTGGTTCTAAAGCTTGCAAACAAAGTCTATTAGTTCAAAAGCTTGCAAAAAAAGTGTCTATTGGTTCTAAAGCTTGCAAAACACTGTCTATTGCATTTCGTTGTCTCTGTACTGTACACTGACAATGACAATAAATTGAATCATTTCATTTTTTTTTCATTTCATTGGTTCTAAAGCTTGCAAAAAAATGTCTCTATTGGTTTTAAAGCTTGCAAAAATGTCTATTGGTTCTAATATTTGCATAAAAAGTGTCTATTGGTTCTAAGGCTTGCAAAAAATGTCTATTGGTTCTAAAGCTTGCAAAAAGTGTCTCTAATGGTTTTAAAGCTTGCAAAAAGTGTCTCTATTGGTTCTAAAGCTTGCGAAAAATGTCTATTGGTTGTAAAGTTTGCAAAAAGTGTCTCTATTGGTTCTAAAGCTTGCACAAAAATGTCTATTGGTTCTAAAGCTTGCAAAAAAATGTATTTTGGTTCTAAAGCTTGCAAAAAATGTCTATTGGTTCTAAAGCTTGCAAAATAATGTCTATTGGTTCTAAAACTTGCAAAAAAATCTATTGGTTCTAAAGCTTGCAAAACAATGTCTATTGGTTCTAAAGCTTGCAAAATAATGTCTTTTGGTTCTAAAGTGTGCAAAAAATATATATTGGTTCTAAAGCTTGCAACACCATGTCTATTGGTTCTAAAGCTTGCAAAAAAATGTCTATTAGTTCTAAAGCTAAAGTGTCTCTAATGGTTTTAAAGCCTGCAAAAAGTGCCTCTATTGGTTCTAAGGTTTGCAAAAAATGTTTTTATTTGTTCTAATGCTTCAAAAAAAGCCTATTGGTTCTAAAGCTTGCAAAAAAATGTCTATTGGTTCTAAACCTTGCAAAAAAAGTGTCTATTGCTTCTAATGCAAAAAAAGTGTCTATTCTTCTAAAGCTTGCAAAAAAATGTATATTGTTTCTATAGCTTGCAAAAAATGTCTATTGGATTTAAAGCTTGCAAAAAGTGTCTCTATTGGTTCTAAAGCTTGCAAAAAATGTCTATTGGTTCTAAACCTTGCAAAAATTGCGTATTGGTTCTAAAGCTTGCAAAAAGTGTCTCTATTGGTTCTATAGCTTGCAAAAAAATGTCTATTGGTTCTAAAGCTTGCAAAAAAGTATTGGTTCTAAACTTGCTAATAAATGTCTATTGGTTCTAAAGCTTGCAAATATGTCAATTGTTTCAAAAGCTTGCAAAAAAGTCTATTGGTTCTAAAGCTTGCATTTAAAAGTCAATTGGTTATAAAGCTTGCACAAAAGTGTCTATTGCTTATAAAACTTGCAAAAAATGCCTATTGGTTCTAAAGCTTGCAAAAAATATCTATTGGTTCTAAAGCTTGCAAAAAAATGTCGAGTGGTTCTAAAGCTTGCAAAAAAAGTCTATTGGTTCTAAAGATTGCAAAACGTGTCTCTATTGGTTCCAAGGCTTGCAAAAAGTGTCTCTATTGGTTCTAAAGCTTACAAAAAATGTCTATTAGTTCTAAAGCTTGAAAAAAAAGTGTCTATTTGTTCTAAAGCTTGCAAACAATGTCTATTGTTTCTAAAGCTTGCAAAAAATGTCTATTGGTTCTAAAGCTTACAAAAAAGTGTCTATTGTTCTAAAGCTTGCAAAAAATGTCTATTGCTTTTAAAGCTTGCAAAAAATGGCTATTGGTTTTAAAGCTTGCAAAAAGTGTCTATTGGTTCTAAAGCTTACAAAAAGTGTCTATATTGGATCTAAAGCTTGCAAAAAATGTCTATTGGTTCTTAAGCTTACAAAAAAAGTGTATATTGCTTCTAAAGCTTGCAAAAAATATCTATTGGTTTTAAAGCTTGCCAAAATTGCAATTTGGTTCTAAAGCTTACAAAAAGTGTCTCTATTGGTTCTAAATCTTGCAAAAAATGTCTATTGGTTCTAAAGCTTGCATAAATAGTGTCTATTGGTTCTAAAGATTGCAAAAAGTGTCTCTATTAGTTCTAAAGCTTGCAAAAAAACGGCTATTGGTTCTAAAGCTTGCAAACAAAGTCTATTAGTTCTAAAGCTTGCAAAAAAAGTGTCTATTGGTTCTAAAGCTTGCAAAAAGTGTCTCTATTGGTTCTAAAGCTTGCACAAAAATGTCTATAGGTTCTAAAGCTTGCAAAAAATGTCTATTGGTTCTAAAGCTTGCAAAAAGTGTCTCTATTGGTTCTAAAGCTTGCACAAAAATGTCTATTGGTTCTAAAGCTTGCAAACAATGTCTATTGTTTCTAAAGCTTGCAAAAAATGTCTATTGGTTCTAAAGCTTACAAAAAAGTGTCTATTGTTCTAAAGCTTGCAAAAAATGTCTATTGCTTTTATAGCTTGCAAAAAATGGCTATTGGTTTTAAAGCTTGCAAAAAGTGTCTCTAATGGTTCTAAAGCTTACAAAAAGTGTCTCTATTGGTTCTAAAGCTTACAAAAAGTGTCTATATTGGATCTAAAGCTTGCAAAAAATGTCTATTAGTTCTTAAGCTTACAAAAAAAGTGTATATTGCTTCTAAAGCTTGCAAAAAATATCTATTGGTTTTAAAGCTTGCCAAAATTGCAAATTGGTTCTAAAGCTTACAAAAAGTGTCTCTATTGCTTCTAAATCTTGCAAAAAATGTCTATTGGTTCTAAAGCTTGCATAAAGAGTGTCTATTGGTTCTAAAGATTGCAAAAAGTGTCTCTATTAGTTCTAAAGCTTGCAAACAAATGTCTCTATTGGTTTTAAAGCTTGCAAAAAATGTCTATTGGTTCTAATATTTGCATAAAAAGTGTCTATTGGTTCTAAAGCTTGCAAAAAATGTCTATTGGTTCTAAAGCTTGCAAAAAGTGTCTCCAATGGTTTTAAAGCTTGCAAAAAGTGTCTCTATTGGTTCTAAAGCTTGCGAAAAATGTCTATTGGTTGTAAAGTTTGCAAAAAGTGTCTCTATTGGTTCTAAAGCTTGCACAAAAATGTCTATAGGTTCTAAAGCTTGCAAAAAAATGTCTATTGGTTCTAAAGCTTGCAAAAAGTGTCTCTAAAGCTTGCACAAAAATGTCTATTGGTTCTAAAGCTTGCAAAAAAATGTCTATTGGTTCTAAAGCTTGCAAAAAAATGTATTTTGGTTCTAAAGCTTGCAAAGAAATGTCTATTGTTTCTCAAGTTTGCAAAAAATGTCTATTGGTTCTAAAGCTTGCAAAATAATGTCTATTGGTTCTAAAACGTGCAAAAAAAATCTATTGGTTCTAAAGCTTGCAAAACAATGTCTATTGGTTCTAAAGCTTGCAAAATAATGTCTATTGGTTCTAAAGAGTGCAAAAAATATATATTGGTTCTAAAGCTTGCAACACCATGTCTATTGGTTCTAAAGCTTGCAAAAAAATGTCTATTAGTTCTAAAGCTTGCAAAAAATGTCTATTGGGTCTAAAGTTTGCAAAAAATGTCGATTGGTTCTAAAGCTTGAAAAAAGTGTCTCTAATGGTTTTAACGCTTGCAAAAAGTGCCTCTATTGGTTCTAAGGTTTGCAAAAAATGTTTTTATTTGTTCTAATGCTTCAAAAAAAGCGTCTATTGGTTCTAAAGCTTGCAAAAAATGTGTCTATTCTTCTAAAGCTTGCAAAAAAACGTATATTGTTTCTATAGCTTGCAAAAAATGTCTATTGGATTTAAAGCTTGCAAAAAGTGTCTCTATTGGTTCTAAAGCTTGCAAAAAAAAGTCTATTGGTTCTAAAGCTTGCAAAAAATGTCTATTGTTTCTAAAGCTTGCAAAAAATGGCTATTGGTTTTAAAGCTTGCAAAAAGTGTCTATTGGTTCTAAAGCTTACAAAAAGTGTCTATATTGGATCTAAAGCTTGCAAAAAATGTCTATTGGTTCTTAAGCTTACAAAAAAAGTGTATATTGCTTCTAAAGCTTGCAAAAAATATCTATTGGTTTTAAAGCTTGCCAAAATTGCAATTTGGTTCTAAAGCTTACAAAAAGTGTCTCTATTGGTTCTAAATCTTGCAAAAAATGTCTATTGGTTCTAAAGCTTGCATAAATAGTGTCTATTGGTTCTAAAGATTGCAAAAAGTGTCTCTATTAGTTCTAAAGCTTGCAAAAAAACGGCTATTGGTTCTAAAGCTTGCAAACAAAGTCTATTAGTTCTAAAGCTTGCAAAAAAAGTGTCTATTGGTTCTAAAGCTTGCAAAAAATGTCTATTGGTTCTAAAGCTTGCAAACAATGTCTATTGTTTCTAAAGCTTGCAAAAAATGTCTATTGGTTCTAAAGCTTACAAAAAAGTGTCTATTGTTCTAAAGCTTGCAAAAAATGTCTATTGCTTTTATAGCTTGCAAAAAATGGCTATTGGTTTTAAAGCTTGCAAAAAGTGTCTCTAATGGTTCTAAAGCTTACAAAAAGTGTCTCTATTGGTTCTAAAGCTTACAAAAAGTGTCTATATTGGATCTAAAGCTTGCAAAAAATGTCTATTAGTTCTTAAGCTTACAAAAAAAGTGTATATTGCTTCTAAAGCTTGCAAAAAATATCTATTGGTTTTAAAGCTTGCCAAAATTGCAAATTGGTTCTAAAGCTTACAAAAAGTGTCTCTATTGCTTCTAAATCTTGCAAAAAATGTCTATTGGTTCTAAAGCTTGCATAAAGAGTGTCTATTGGTTCTAAAGATTGCAAAAAGTGTCTCTATTAGTTCTAAAGCTTGCAAACAAATGTCTCTATTGGTTTTAAAGCTTGCAAAAAATGTCTATTGGTTCTAATATTTGCATAAAAAGTGTCTATTGGTTCTAAAGCTTGCAAAAAATGTCTATTGGTTCTAAAGCTTGCAAAAAGTGTCTCCAATGGTTTTAAAGCTTGCAAAAAGTGTCTCTATTGGTTCTAAAGCTTGCGAAAAATGTCTATTGGTTGTAAAGTTTGCAAAAAGTGTCTCTATTGGTTCTAAAGCTTGCACAAAAATGTCTATAGGTTCTAAAGCTTGCAAAAAAATGTCTATTGGTTCTAAAGCTTGCAAAAAGTGTCTCTAAAGCTTGCACAAAAATGTCTATTGGTTCTAAAGCTTGCAAAAAAATGTCTATTGGTTCTAAAGCTTGCAAAAAAATGTATTTTGGTTCTAAAGCTTGCAAAGAAATGTCTATTGGTTCTAAAACGTGCAAAAAAAATCTATTGGTTCTAAAGCTTGCAAAACAATGTCTATTGGTTCTAAAGCTTGCAAAATAATGTCTATTGGTTCTAAAGAGTGCAAAAAATATATATTGGTTCTAAAGCTTGCAACACCATGTCTATTGGTTCTAAAGCTTGCAAAAAAATGTCTATTAGTTCTAAAGCTTGCAAAAAATGTCTATTGGGTCTAAAGTTTGCAAAAAATGTCGATTGGTTCTAAAGCTTGAAAAAAGTGTCTCTAATGGTTTTAACGCTTGCAAAAAGTGCCTCTATTGGTTCTAAGGTTTGCAAAAAATGTTTTTATTTGTTCTAATGCTTCAAAAAAAGCGTCTATTGGTTCTAAAGCTTGCAAAAAATGTGTCTATTCTTCTAAAGCTTGCAAAAAAACGTATATTGTTTCTATAGCTTGCAAAAAATGTCTATTGGATTTAAAGCTTGCAAAAAGTGTCTCTATTGGTTCTAAAGCTTGCAAAAAAAAGTCTATTGGTTCTAAAGCTTGCAAAAAATGTCTATTGTTTCTAAAGCTTGCAAAAAATGTCTATTGGTTCTAAAGCTTACAAAAAATGGCTATTGGTTTTAAAGCTTGCAAAAAGTGTCTCTATTGGTTCTAAAGCTTACAAAAAGTGTCTATATTGGATCTAAAGCTTGCAAAAAATGTCTACTGTTTCTTAAGCTTACAAAAAATTGTATATTGCTTCTAAAGCTTGCAAAAAATATCTATTCGTTTTAAAGCTTGCAAAAAGTGTCTCTATTGGTTCTAAAGCTTACAAAAAGTGTCTCTATTGGTTCTAAATCTTGCAAAAAATGTATATTGGTTCTAAAGCTTGCATAAAGAGTGTCTATTGGTTCTAAAGCTTGCAAAAAGAGTATCTATTGGTTCTAAAGCTTGCAAACAAAGTCTATTGGTTCTAAAGCTTGCAAACAAAGTCTATTAGTTCAAAAGCTTGCCAAAAAAGTGTCTATTGGTTCTAAAGCTTGCAAAACACTGTCTATTGGTTTTAAAGCTTGCAAAAAATGTCTATTGGTTCTAATATTTGCATAAAAAGTGTCTCTAATGGTTTTAAAGCTTGCAAAAAGTGTCTCTATTGGTTCTAAAGCTTGCGAAAAATGTCTATTGGTTGTAAAGTTTGCAAAAAGTGTCTCTATTGGTTCTAAAGCTTGCAAAAAAATGTATTTTGGTTCTAAAGCTTGCAAAAAATGTCTATTGGTTCTAAAGCTTGTAAAATAATGTCTATTGGTTCTAAAACTTGCAAAAAAATCTATTGGTTCTAAAGCTTGCAAAACAATGTCTATTGGTTCTAAAGCTTGCAAAATAATGTCTAATGGTTCTAAAACCTGCAAAAAAATCTATTGGTTCTAAAGCTTGCAAAACAATGTCTATTGGTTCTAAAGCTTGCAAAATAATGTCTATTGGTTCTAAAGTGTGCAACACATATATATTGGTTCTAAAGCTTGCAACACCATGTCTATTGGTTCTAAAGCTTGCAAAAAAATGTCTATTAGTTCTAAAGCTAAAGTGTCTCTAATGGTTTTAAAGCCTGCAAAAAGTGCCTCTATTGGTTCTAAGGTTTGCAAAAAATGTTTTTATTTGTTCTAATGCTTCAAAAAAAAGCCTATTGGTTCTAAAGCTTGCAAAAAATATCTATTGGTTCTAAACCTTGCAAAAAAAGTGTCTATTGGTTCTAATGCAAAAAAAGTGTGTATTCTTCTAAAGCTTGCAAAAAAATGTATATTGTTTCTATAGCTTGCAAAAAATGTCTATTGGATTTAAAGCTTGCAAAAAGTGTCTCTATTGGTTCTAAAGCTTGCAAAAAATGTCTATTGGTTCTAAACCTTGCAAAAATTGCGTATTGGTTCTAAAGCTTGCAAAAAGTGTCTCTATTGGTTCTATAGCTTGCAAAAAAATGTCTATTGGTTCTAAAGCTTGCAAAAAAGTATTGGTTCTAAACTTGCTAATAAATGTCTATTGGTTCTAAAGCTTGCAAAAATGTCTATTGTTTCAAAAGCTTGCAAAAAAAGTCTATTGGTTCTAAAGCTTGCTAAAAATATCTATTGGTTCTAAAGCTTGCAAAAACATGTCGAGTGGTTCTAAAGCTTGCAAAAAAAGTCTATTGGTTCTAAAGATTGCAAAACGTGTCTCTATTGGTTCCAAGGCTTGCAAAAAGTGTCTCTATTGGTTCTAAAGCTTACAAAAAATGTCTATTAGTTCTAAAGCTTGCAAAAAAAGTGTCTATTGGTTCTAAAGCTTGCAAACAATGTCTATTGTTTCTAAAGCTTGCAAAAAATGTCTATTGGTTCTAAAGCTTACAAAAAAATGTCTATTGTTCTAAAGCTTGCAAAAAATGTCTATTGCTTTTAAAGCATGCAAAAAATGGCTATTGGTTTTAAAGCTTGCAAAAAGTGTCTCTATTGGTTCTAAAGCTTACAAAAAGTGTCTATATTGAATCTAAAGCTTGCAAAAAATGTCTATTGGTTCTTAAGCTTACAAAAAAGTGTATATTGCTTCTAAAGCTTGCAAAAAATATCTATTGGTTTTAAAGCTTGCCAAAATTGCAAATTGGTTCTAAAGCTTACAAAAAGTGTCTCTATTGGTTCTAAATCTTGCAAAAAATGTCTATTGGTTCTAAAGCTTGCATAAAGAGTGTCTATTGGTTCTAAAGATTGCAAAAAGTGTCTCTATTGGTTCTAAAGCTTGCAAAACAAGTGTCTATTGGTTCTAAAGCTTGCAAAACACTGTCTATTGGTTCTAAAGCTTGCAAAAAAATGTCTCTATTGGTTTTAAAGCTTGCAAAAAATGTCTATTGGTTCTAATATTTGCATAAAAAGTGTCTATTGGTTCTAAAGCTTGCAAAAAATGTCTATTGGTTCTAAAGCTTGCAAAAAGTGTCTCCAATGGTTTTAAAGCTTGCAAAAAGTGTCTCTATTGGATCTAAAGCTTGCGGAAAATGTCTATTGGTTGTAAAGTTTGCAAAAAGTGTCTCTATTGGTTCTAAAGCTTGAACAAAAATGTCTATTGGTTCTAAAGCTTGCAAAAAAATGTCTATTGGTTCTAAAGCTTGCAAAAAAATATATTTTGGTTCTAAAGCTTGCAAAGAAATGTCTATTGTTTCTCAAGTTTGCAAAACATGTCTATTGGTTCTAAAGCTTGCAAAATAATGTCTATTGGTTCTAAAACGTGCAAAAAAAATCTATTGGTTCTAAAGCTTGCAAAACAATGTCTATTGGTTCTAAAGCTTGCAAAATAATGTCTATTGGTTCTAAAGAGTGCAAAAAATATATATTGGTTCTAAAGCTTGCAACACCATGTCTATTGGTTCTAAAGCTTGCAAAAAAATGTCTATTAGTTCTAAAGCTTGCAAAAAATGTCTATTGGGTCTAAAGTTTGCAAAAAAATGTCGATTGGTTCTAAAGCTTGCGAAAAGTGTCTCTAATGGTTTTAACGCTTGCAAAAAGTGCCTCTATTGGTTCTAAGGTTTGCAAAAAATGTTTTTATTTGTTCTAATGCTTCAAAAAATGCCTATTGGTTCTAAAGCTTGCAAAAAATGTCTATTGGTTCTAAACCTTGCAAAAAAAAAGCGTCTATTGGTTCTAATGCAAAAAAAGTGTCTATTCTTCTAAAGCTTGCAAAAAAATGTATATTGTTTCTCTAGCTTGCAAAAAATGTCTATTGGATTTAAAGCTTGCAAAAAGTGTCTCTATTTGTTCTAAAGCTTGCAAAAAATGTCTATTGGTTCCAAAGCTTGCTAAATAATTTATATTGGTTGTAAAGCTTGCAAAAAAATATCTATTGGTTCTAAAGCTTGCAAAAAAAATGTCTATTTGTTCTAAAGCTTGCAAAAAATGTATATTGGTTCTAAAGCTTGCAAAAAAAAAGTCAATTGGTTCTAAAGCTTGCAAAAAAAGTCTATTAGTTCTAAAGCTTGCAGAAAAGTGTCTATTGGTTCTAAAGCTTGCAAAACACTGTCTATTGGTTCTAAAGCTTGCAAAATAAATGTCTCTATTGGTTTTAAAGCTTGCAAAAAGTGTCTCTATTGGTTCTAAAGCTTGCGAAAAATGTCTATTGGTTGTAAAGTTTACAAAAAATGTATATTGTTTCTAAAGCTTACAAAAAATGTCTATTGGATTTAAAGCTTGCAAAAAGTGTCTCTATTGGTTCTAAACCTTGCAAAAAAATGTATTTTGGTTCTAAAGCTTGCAAATAAATGTCTATTGTTTCTCAAGTTTTCAAAAAAATGTCTATTGGTTCTAAAGCTTGCAAAATAATGTCTATTGGTTCTAAAACTTGCAAAACAAATCTATTGGTTCTAAAGCTTGCAAAACAATGTCTATTCGTTCTAAAGCTTTCAAAATAATGTCTATTGGTTCTAAAGAGTGCAAAAAATATCTATTGGTTCTAATGCTTGCAAAACAATGTCTATTGGTTCTAAAGCTTGCAAGAAAATGTCTATTAGTTCTAAAGCTTGCAAAAAATGTCTATTGGTTCTAAAGCTTGCAAAAAATGTCGATTGGTTCTAAAGCTTGCAAAAAGTGTCTCTAATGGTTTTAAAGCTTGCAAAAAGTGTCTCTATTGGATCTAAAGCTTGCGAAAAATGTCTATTGGTTGTAAAGTTTGCAAAAAGTGTCTCTATTGGTTCTAAAGCTTGCACAAAAATGTCTATTGGTTCTAAAGCTTGCAAAAAAATGTCTATTGGTTCTAAAGCTTGCAGAAAAATGTCTATTGGTTCTAAAGCTTGCAAAAATGTCTATTGGTTCTAAAGCTTGCAAAAAAAAGTGTCTAATGGTTCTAAAGCTTGCAAAAAAATGTCTATTGTTTCTAAAGTTTGCAGAAAATGTCTATTGTTTCTAAAGTTTGCAAAACGTGCCTCTATCGATTCTAAAGCCTGCAAAAAGTGTCTTTATTGGTTCGAAAGCTTGCAAAAAATGTCTATTGCTTTTAAAGCCTGCAAAAAATGTCTTTTGGTTGTAAAGCTTGCAAAAAGTGTCTCTATTGGTTGTAAAGCTTGCAAAAAAATGTCTATTGGTTCTAAAGCTTGCAAAAAATGTCTATTGGTTCTAAAGCTTGCAAAAAAAAGTATTTTGGTTCTAAAACTTGCAGAAAAATGTCTATTGGTTCTAAAGCTTGCAAAAATAGTCCATTGGTTCTAAAGCTTGCACAAAGTGTCTCTAGTGGTTCTAAATCTTGTAAAAAGTGTCTCTATTGGTTCTAAAGCTTGCAAAATATGTCTATTGGTTTTAAATCTTGCAAAAAAAATGTCTATTGGTTCTAAAGCTTGCAAAAAGTGTCTCTATTGGTTCTAAAGCTTGCAAAAAATGTCTTTTGGTTCTAAAGCTTGCAAAAAAGTGTCTAATGTTTCTGAAGCTTGCAAAACATCTCTATTGCTTTTAAAACTTGCAAAAGGTGTCTCTATTGGTTCTAAAGCTTGCAAAAAATGTCTATTGTTTCTAAAGCTTGCAAAACATGTCTTTTGGTTCTAACGCTTGCTAAAAATGTCTATTGGTTCTAAAGCTTGCAAAAAATCTCTCTATTGGTTCTAATGCTTTCAAGAAATATCTATTGGTTCCACAGCTTGCAAACAATGTCTATTGGTTCTAAAGCTTGCAAAAAGTGTCTCTATTGGTTCTAAAGCTTACAAAAAAAGGTCTATTGGTTCTAAAGCTTGCAAAGAATGTCTATTGGTTCTAATGCTTTCAAGAAATATATATTGGTTCCAAAGCTGGCAAAAAATGTATATTGGTTCTAAAGCTTGCAAAAAAGTGTCTATATTGGTTCTAAAGCTTGCAAAAAATGTCTATTGGTTCTAAAGCTTGCAAAAAATGTCTATTGGTTCTAAAGCTTGCAAAAAAAATGTATATTGCTTCTAAAGCTTGCTCAAAATGTCTATTGGATTTTAAACTTGCAAAAGGTGTCTCTATTGGTTCTAAAGCTTGCAAAAAATGTCTATTGGTTCTAAAGCATGCAAACATTGTTTATTGGTTCTAAAGCTTGCAGAACGTGTCTCTATTGGTTCTAGAGTTTGCAAAAAAGCGTCTCTATTGGTTCTAAAGCTTGTAAAAAAGGTCTATTGGTTCTAAAGCTTGCAAAAAATGTCTATTGGTTCTAAAGCTTGCGAAACAAATGTCTATTGGTTCTAAAGCTTGCAAAAAAGTCTATTGGTTCTAAACTTGCAAATAAATGTCTATTGGTTATAAAGCTGTCAAAAAGATGATATTGGTTCTAAAGCTTGGAAAAAGTATCTCTATTGGTTCTAAAGCTTGCAAAAAGTATCTCTATTGGTTCTAAAGCTTGCAAAAAATGTCTATTCGCTCTGAAGCTTGCAAAAAATGTCTATTCGTTCTGAAGCTTGCAAAAAATGTCTATTGGTACTGAAGCTTGCTAAACATATCTATTGGTTCTAAAGCTTGCAAAAAGTGTCTCTATTGGTTCTAAATCTTGCAAAAATAAATGTCTATTGGTTCTAAAATGGTTCATACTAGCGCTGCAGATTGCGCCCCCCCCCCTCCCCTCCTCTCCTTCCCCCCTCTCCTGGTTGGCTTGGCTTGGGTGTGTCTTGAAATTGAAAGGCGCTACTTACTGCAAATGGTGGCATGAAGTTGACAGGCACTACTTACTGCAAATGGTGGCTTGAGAGCTTTGGCTTGAAGTTGAAAGGCACTATTACTGCAAATGGTGGCTTGTTTGCTTTGGCTTGAAGTTGAAAGGCACTATTTACTGCAAATGATGGCTTGGATGTGGCTTGGGTGTGGCTTGAAGTTGAAAGGCACTACTTACTGCAAATGGAGGGCGTGGGTGCATTGGCTTGAAGTTGAAAGGCACTATTACTGCAAATGGTGGCTTGGTTGCTTTGGGTTGAAGTTGAAAGGCACTATTTACTGCAAATGATGGCTTGGATGTGGCTTGAAGTTGCAAGGCACTACTTACTGCAAATGGTGGCTTGGATGCAATGGCTTGAAGTTAAAAGGCACTATTAATGCAAATGGTGGCTTGGGTGCATTGGCTTGAAGTTGAAAGGCACCACTTACTGCAAATGGTGGCATGAAGTTGAACTGCACTACTTACTGCAAATGCTGGCATGGGTGCATTGGCTTGAAGTTGAAAGGCACTACTGAAAATGCACTTACTTCCTGTTTGCACTATATATTGATTTTAGATAAAATGCTACAACTTACGGCTGTGATTTTTGGCCATCTTACTCAGTCCCCCCTCCGCTGAGCAGGTGCAGAGAATTCTTCCCATCAATGAAAAATAAAAGTGTTATTAGTTTAAAAAAAAATGTTGAGAATCTCTCTCCTGTCAATCACTCCATGAAAGCCACACCTTTTCCAGTGGGGGGTTATAAAACCCAGAAATGTGTGTGTGGCTCAGTCTCTGCAAGATAGAGGAGGGAGTGGTCACGACTCGCTGTCTTTAGTGGCATTGAACCCTACTTCAAATGGTATGAAACCGCGCTTGAATTTGGTGACCTTGCATCCTGCTAGAAGTGGTAAGAAACTGCACTTGAATTTGGTGGCCTTATACCCTGCTAGAAATAAAATTTCAAGGATTAGCCGTGAGTCAACTACCAGCCCACCAGCCGTGAGTGAGTGAGTTGCCAGCACAACAGGCTTGATTGACTGAGACGCCAGCCCAAGAATCCATTTGGCGCACAATTTGCATACTAGCCCTCTGGAAACCAGTCCCTTCAGCCCACAACACCCATACCAGCGCTCCAGAAAGCCCCCTCCCCCCCCCCCCCAACTGGCCACCAATATTAGAATTGGTGGAGAGGTGGAATATTGCGTTGGATGACCAACCCTCCTGTGTGATGCTGGAACCCAACGGGTCACACTTAGTCTAGTAAATAATTATAAATGAGTCACGTGTCGTAAGTAACATGACAATTCGGGGGAGAGTTATTTTCACAGCGTGTGGGGAGTCTAGCCAAGGGACAGGGCTTGAGGCAGCATCTATTGAGCAAAGGAAATAGCCGGGTGTGAAGAAGGGTTTCGACCCGAAACTTTGCATATTTCCTTCGCTCCATAGATGTTTCTCCAGCATTTTTTTTTTCTACCGCAAAACGTCAATGATTCTGGAAATGCCGAGAGAGTTAGAGAGAGAGATGGGGAACAGGAGAGAGAGAATGTGTGAGAGAGAGGGAGGGAGAGAGCAAAAGACAGAGAGACACAACGTGGGTTGGTAGGTACATTGAATGACTAATCCCCTGCCAACCAAGAATCTCACCAAGAAGAAGTCCTCAATCATGATGGTGAGTTTTAAGAAATACTCAATGTGTCATTAATGCATCAATCTACATTCCTCAGTAAATGTAATTATGTTTTGAAGATGTGTTAATGATGCCACGTGAATTGTATTCAAAGGAATGTAACGTCATTAATACTTCTACTAAAACACAATTAAATTTACTGAGGAATGTGGATCGATGCATAGATGGCGCATTGGATAACTTGTTAACTACTGGCTGTTCACATGTGCTACTGTAGTTAACACATCGTTTGATAAAAAAAAATGCAAATGCCAGACACACGCAAGGGAAGAGCTAAACAAAAACCGCTAGCAACCTTGGATAACAAAGGCGAAGATAGTGATTCTAATGGAGAAGCAAGCGGCCATCAACGACCGCTTTGATCAATTTGAAATCAAGTTTACATGTCTTCAGTCCTCACAAAATGCCTTGACGGTCCGAATGGATTCCATGGATGAGATAGGTGGAGAGCATGACACCCGCCTGATGCTAATGGAGAAAAACATAAGCAAAATACAAAGGGAAAACACCCTCCTACAAGCAAAAATTAACGACCTAGAGGGCCGCTCGTGTCGAAATAACATTAAAATCGTGGGTATTCCAGAAGGAGAAGAGAAGTGGAAACCAACAGAGTTTATCAGCGCCCTCATCCCAAAACTGCTGGGTGAGGCACACTTCCAAAAACCACTTCTCATTGATCGTGCACACCGCACCCAACAGCCGAAGCCCACGGAGGGAGCCAGGCCTCGCACACTCATCGCCAGGGTCCATTGATATGATAATAAGACTTGGTAGACAACAGACTCTGGTGTACAATGGACGGCGAGTCTTTATCTTCCCGGATTACACAGCTGAGGTAATGGAGCAGCGACGTGGGTTCCGTGATGTCATGCAGACCCTGCGGGAGATGGAGGTGAAATACAGCCTGCGCCTGAAATGCGCTTCCCAGCCAAACTCCAGCTTCAACACAACGGACAACTGAAGGTTTTCACTTCACCTGGAGAAGCAAAGAAATTTGTGGAAGGGCACCTGAGAAGCAACGCTGGAAATGAACAGACAGGATGACCCTGTTGGACAGAGGAAATATTCGCTGAGAGCATTAAAGAACAGTTTGCTTCAACACACCTAAAGACGGTATAATTTGACATTTTCAACATTATTTGAATGGGCGGAGGAGGCCCTTGGCTTGCCTTAGTTGGTTTATTTGGTCATAGACTGGTTAGGTAGTGGGCCTGGGGGGCAATTTTACTTGCCATACGCCCGGCGGCCCTCGCTAAACAATGAGGGGGAAGGTAACGCTTTGTTTGGGGAAGTGTTTTTGGGGAGGGGGTCAGGGTTCGTTAATGTTCAATGTTTTCCAGAGCTGCCAGACTTTTTATTTTTTATATTGTTTCATTTCACCATGGTGTGACTTTTTTTTCTCGTAGCTGAATATGTCAGGACTTAACAATGTAAAACAGGACGATATGAGTAAGATAGCGTTGGTCTCGTGGAATGTACGTGGCCTTGGGCATGCAATTAAGCGGGGTAAAGTGTTTGCGCATTTGAAATCTTTGACCAGACATAATATTTCTTTAAGAAACCCACATGAAAGCTACAGAGCAGAGGCAATTGAGAGCTAATTGGATCTCTCAAGTTTATCAGTCACCTTTTACATCCAAGGATAGAGGTGTAGCTAGTATTTTTCGTAAGAATATCCCATTTCAACTTGTTTCAATGGTTACAGACCCAAATGGCAGATATATTATGATTACTGGAAATATTAATTCACTCCCTATCACACTACTGAATATATACGGTCCAAACATTGATGATCCAAATTATTTCCACAAAATGTTTGATTTAATTCCAGACCTCAACACCACCAATTTGATAATGGGCGGAGATTTCAATTGTTACCTTGACCCACATCTTGACAGGCTCTCCACCCGCAACCCACCTGCAATTACATCTGTTCAAACATTAAACAACCTGATTAAGTCTAGAAACATTGTTGATATCTGGAGGATACAACATCCAACAGACAAAGACTACTCATTTTTTTCTCATGTCCACAAATCATACACGAGAATTGATTATTTTCTGGTGGATGCAAAATTAATATCTAGCATTGAACATACCAAATATCATAATATATTGATATCAGACCACAGTCCAGTATCTCTAGACCTGAAGCTTGCTCTGCCTAAACAAAGCTATTGTTGGCGCTTTGACCCGTATTTGCTCACAGACCAAGTGTTTATTGACTTTTTGACAGCAAGGCTTACAGAGTTCCTTGAGACCAACGATACAGGGGATGTATCAGATTCTATACTCTGGGAGACCCTTAAGGTTGTAATGAGAGGTCATATAATATCATTTGAAGTCTCCAAAAAAAGGGAACAGCGTCATCAATTAGTAGAAATTGAAAATGCACTTCTAAATCTTGAACAGACTTACAGGAACTCTCTCTTACAAGAGGGTTACAACAAAATCTTGAATTTAAAATACGAATATAATCGTATTCTCAGTGATAATGTTGGCAAGCCTCTACTGAAGCTCAGCCAGAGACACTTTGAGTTGGGCGATGTAAAATGACTTACTGCACACACAAGTCTTTTTACTGTAACTGTTTATTAACTGAGATTTAACACTAAGCTGTAGCTGTCCGTGGTCATCACTGGAGCTAGAGAGCGAGCTAGAGGTGGGGACACTACAATTATACTGGAGACAATGGGGAGTGGTTAGTAGTGGGGAGGTCACTATGGTTAAGGGAACATGCACTGATCTACATCCTTCCTCTTAGAAATAAAGCATGGCAGGTACTATACAGAGTGACCACGGCTCATACGCTACGAACACCAATCACACCGGCAACAGTATAAAACTATGCGAACTCCCCGTAGCGTGACCAGCCGGCCAGAGCGGGTGCATAAACCGCCCTCCTCATCTTCGTCGGGAACAGAAGGGACAGCAGCCGGGGCATCGGCAGGAGAGGCTGGCGGTGGAAGGAGGGGAGAACGCGGGGCTCCGGGCGGAGAACCAGGTTTGGCAGGCGAGGCAGGTTTGACGGGCGAGGCAGGCTTGACAGGCGAGGCAGGGGAACGGGGCTTCGGCGACCGGGGGGCTGACAGTTGAGAGGGTAGGGTGCGCGGCATGCGAGGTGTAGTCGGGGCGTGCGGGGCAACGGGAGTTCGAGAAGAAATAGCGGGGTGAGAAGGATCTGCGGGAGGCGGAGTGGGCTCGTTCACGAGCAGCAGGTGCTGGCGGGAGCGACGGTAGATAGCCCCCTCGTAGTCGACGAAGTAGGAGCGCGGCGAACCGGCGTCGCCGACCACGACGGCCAGGCGGTAATGGCCAGAGGGGGACTGCATTCGGACCACCTGCCCCGGGAACAGACGTGGAAGGGGCCGGGCGGACTTGTCGAAGGAGCGCTTCTGGATGACCTGTTTCTTGAAAATGCGCTCAGTGACAGTTGCAGGAATCTGTACCGAGGGCTTGAGGGACTGTTGAGAGACCGGCAGGGGAGGTCTGGTGGTGCGTGACATAAGGCGTTGGGCAGGGGAACCGAGCGCGGGGTCGCGGGAAATGTTGCGGAGGTTAAGAAGGGCAAGGTGGAAATCAGAACGGAACAGGCGGCAGTGTCCCAGCAGCTCCTTGGCACTACGTACGGCCCGTTCAGCAAGTCCGTTGCCCTGAGGATACTCGGGGCTGCTGGTAATGTGGTGAAAGTTCCAACGGGCAGCAAAGGTTTTGAACTCGTCGCTGGAGAATTGGCTGCCGTTGTCGGACTGGAGGGTCACCGGGGAGCCGAAGGTGGAGAAGTGGTGGCGAAGCTTCCCGATGACAGCGGCAGAGGTGATGGAGGTCAGCTGATCGACCTCGAACCAGCTGGAATAGGAGTCCACCAGGACCAGGAAGTGCTTTCCGCGCCACTCAAAGAGGTCGGTGGCAACGGCCATCCATGGGAGCTCTGGAGCCGGCGGCTGCAGGAGAGGCTGGCGCTGCTGATGGGGGTGCAGGGTGTTGCAAGCAGCGCAGGCGGAGACCCTGTCACGGATGTCTTGAGCCATACCTGGCCAGTAGAATTGGCTCTGGGCCTGGGACAAAGTAGCTTCCACCCCAGGGTGGCCGCTGTGAGCAGACTGGAAGTAATGATCCTGCAGAGCGGCAGGCACCACGACTTTGTGACCCTTCACCACCACGCCGGCGTGCAGCACCAGTTCATCTCGAACCAGGAAATAAGGTACAGCGCCAGCAGGCAGTTCGGAGCGTCGGTCAGGCCAACCACGGCGGATAACGTCCGCAAGTTGTTGCAGGGCAGGATCATCAGCAGTGTGTTGCACCAGGGACTGCATCTGCTGTGAAGGAACAATGTTAACGTTCAGTACCAGAAGATCCGACGATTCGTAGGGGTGGCGGACAACGGAAGGCAGCGGAGCACGAGACAGGGTGTCAGCTACAAACATGTCTTTGCCCTTACGGTAGACGATCTGGAACGTGAAACGCTGGAGTTGCAGCATCATGCGCTGCAACCGGGAAGAAGCAACATGGATAGGTTTATTCAGGATTGTCACCAACGGCTGGTGGTCAGTCTCGATGGTGAAAGAGTTGCCGAGGATGTAGTCTTTAAACTTGGAGCAAGCGAAGACCACGGCAAGCAGTTCTTTTTCAATCTGGGCATAGCGCTGCTTGGCAGGGGTCATGGTGCGAGAAGCGTAGGAGACGGGCAGCTGAAGGCCGTCATAGAGCTGCAGACAAGCGGCACCGAGACCGAACTTGGAGGCATCGCAAGTGACGACAATGGGTCTGTGCAGATCGAAAAATTTCAAAGCCGTGGGTAGCGGCAAGCTTCAATTTCAGAGTCACGAAAGCCGACTGGTGATGCGGGAGCCAGACCCACGCGGAGTCCTTTTTGATTAGTTCCCGTAGGGGGGCACTCAGTTCGCTGAGGTCGGGTATGAACTTACCCAGGTAATTGACCATGCCCAGGTAGCGCTGCAGGCCAGGAACGTCGGTAGGAGCGGGCATCTCTGTGACCGCCGACGTTTTCTGGGGGTCGGGCTTGAGACCCCCTGCCGTGAAGACATGGCCAACGTAAGTGACTTCCGGGACACGGAATCGACATTTCTTCGGGTTAAGCTTGAGGTTTATCACCCGCACCCTGTCCAGGACTTTGCGGAGGTTCAGGTCGTGCTCAGCGACGTCCCTCCCGTACACCAGAATGTCATCTACGATGATGGTGCACGGTAAGCCGGCAAACAGCTGTTCCATGGTGCGCTGGAAAACCTCACTAGCAGAGTTGATCCCAAACGGCATGCGGAGGAAATGGAACCGGCCGAAGGGAGTGCTGAAGGTAGTGAGGAATGAGGAGCGTTCGTCCAGAGGGATCTGCCAGAAGGAACTCTTGGCATCAAGGACAGAAAAGACAGTGGCAGGGCCGACCTGTGCAGCAATGTCCTCTACCGTCCTCATGGGGTAGTGGGGGTGCTTGATGGCAAGGTTGAGGTCCTTGGGGTTGATGCAGATCCGGATCTCGCTCTTGTCTTTTTTGGCGGCGACGACCATGGTGGAGACCCACCTGGTGGGAGCGCTCACCTCCTTGAGGATGCCCATGGTCACCATATCCCGCAGAGTAGACTCCACGCGGCCCTTCATTGCAAAGGAGACGCGGTGTGCCGGCCGAATCACCGGGTCGACGCTCGGGTCGACGACAATTTTATAGTCGCAAGGCAGCTTGCCCAGAATGCCATCAAAGCGGTCGGGGTACTCTGTCATCACTGGAGCTAGAGAGTGACCACATCTGACACCATGTAAAATGACTTACTGCACACACAAGTCTTTTTACTGTAACTGTTTATTAACTGAGATTTAACACTAAGCTGTAGCTGTCCGTGGTCATCACTAGAGCTAGAGAGCGAGCTAGAGGTGGGGACACTACAATTATACTGGAGACAATGGGGAGTGGTTAGTAGTGGGGAGGTCACTATGGTTAAGGGAACATGCACTGATCTACAGGCGATAAACCAGAGAGGCTACTGGCCAGACAATTAAAAGGGGAACAGGCAAGTCGTGCGATCCATAAAATCAAATCCAAAACGGGTGATTTGCTTACCAATCCCAAAGAAATAAACAACGGCTTCAAAGTATTTTATTCAGAATTATATACTGCTATAACGTGGGCCACTAATGTAGATTTTGCAGGATTCTTTGACTCCCTCAGTTTGCCAAAACTAGATGAATCAGCCAGGCTACAACTGGATTCAAATTTCTTAGAAAGCGAGCTAGTCGAGGCTATTAAATCTTTTCCCTCCGGTAAAGCGGCTGGACCGGATGGATTTGGTTGCGAATTCTATAAGGCATTTCATAAGTCGCTTGTCCCACTCCTAATTAGGATGATCAATGATTCGATTAAGAATAACAGGTTTCCGAAGTCCCTGTACGAGTCAAATATATGTATCCTGTTAAAAAAAGACAAGGATAAAACGGAACCTGGTAGCTACAGGCCTATTGCTCTCCTCAACTTTGATCAAAAGGCTATCACAAAAATACTAGCTAATAGACTGAGGAAGCATGTTTCATCAATTATACACCCTGATCAGACAGGGTTTATTCCAGGTAGATTTTCGTTTTGTAATGTGCGTCGACTCCTGAATAATTTATATAGCTCCACCAAGATGCGGAATTCTAGAGCGGCCATCTTATCCTTAGACGCCGGAAAAGCGTTCGATCAGATAGAGTGGCCCTATATGTTTGAGGCACTTAAAAGATTTGGGTTTGGGGATTCCATTATTGCGTGGGTCAAAATGGTGTATCTTTGTCCGACATCATCCATCCTCACTAATAATGATAAATCTGGACCTTTTGACTTACAACGTGGGGTCAGACAGGGAGATCCTCTGTCCCCCTTACTCTTTGATATTGCTCTGGAGCCCCTCGCAATAGGTATCAGGAGTCACCCAAACATCAGGGGTATAAAGGTGGGGAATGTGGAAAGTCGTGTGGGGCTTTACGCCGATGACACATTACTATATCTCTCCGATCCAGAAGCCTCTGTTCTTCCCTTGTTAGATTTTATTAAATCATTTGGCAAGCTTTCTGGATACACAGTCAACTGGAATAAGAGTGAGTTCATGCCTTTATCAGACAATTTAGATTCAGATTTTCTTGAGGCTCTACCATTTAAGATAGTATATGACCATTTTACATATCTAGGACTCAAAATACCCCTAAACCCCAAACTTATATTCAAACTCAACTACGCTGATATGATTACAAAGTTAAAACTGAACATAGAGAAATGGAGGATTTTACCCTTGTCTATAGTGAGGCGTATTAACGCTATCAAGATGGTGACTCTTCCTAGATTCATATATTTATTCCAAAATCTTCCAATTTTTCTTACTTCATCATTTTTTAAAAAATTGGACTCCATTATCCTTCCATTCATTTAGGGCTATAAAGCCCACCGTATATCAAGGGCACATCTTCAAAAGCCAAAAAATGAGGGAGGCATGGGCCTTCCTATATTTAGGCACTACTATTGGGCAGCCAATGCTAGAGCTCTGATTTACTGGCAATGGGGATTCCCAGATGAACCTTTGGATAATAATAATAATACCCCTTTGTGGCTAAACATTGAAAACACAGCAGTGAAAAATTCCTCCCTCTGTACTTTGCTTTTTTTCAAAACAGAATGCCCACATAAGTTGGTTGGTGAGAACTTCATTTTAAGAAATTCTATTCGGATTTTAAATCAGATAAGAAGTTTCAGTACATTGTCAAATGTCTCTATTTACACCCCCATATGTCACAATCACTCCTTTTTGCCATCACAGACGGATGGAGTGTTTGCTGTCTGGAGAGACAAGGGCCTTGCGACCCTCAGAAATCTATATATTGACTACAAGTTTGCTTCGTTTAATCAGCTGAAATCAAAATTGAACCTTTCCAACTCTCATTTTTTTCGCTATCTCCAAATTAGGCACTACGTTAAAGATCAAATTGCAAATTTTCAAACCATGCCTGACTGTTGCCCACTCTATGAGCTCCTGCAGCTTCCTCCAGACTCCAAACATCTAATATCTCGCTTTGTGAGTCTATTCACCACCTCTGTATCCACTACCCATCTGAAAGAAGCCTGGTCTACTGAGCTGAATTTCGAGGTGTCTGACGACACTTGGAATGAAGGTCTGACCAGAATCCAAACTTGTTCGATCAATGTCAGGTATAAACTGATTCAGTTTAAAGTCATCCACAGACTCCATTACTCAAAGACCAAATTACATCGAATCTACCCTGCTATTTCTCCATTATGTGACAGATGCAAAAGTGCAGATGGTTCTTTAACACATATTTTCTGGCTCTGTCCTCATATACAAATATACTGGTCTAAAATATTTAAGTGGTTTTCTGGGGTCTATGGAAAATATATTCTCCCTGATCCAGAACTGGCACTTTTTGGATGCTCAGAGACTGCTTTGTATTTCACGTCTGAAGAATAACAAGCACTGATGCTTGGTATGGTGGCAGCCAAGAAAATGATCCTAACAGACTGGAAATCATCTCCTGCTTGGAAAAATGGCTCAATGAAATGATAATCATCATACAAATGGAAAGGATACGCTTCTACAACTCCAAGGTACCAAACAACTTTTTAAGTGTTTGGGGACCATTTATCAATCATCTCAAATCCAATAATTTCATAATTTCAAATACTCTTCAGTGATGTAGTCCTGTGACCTTCACTTCTGCTTTTGCAATGCATGACTGTGTAGCACCATGTGGATTGTACCAATACTGTTATGTCTGGCGGCTTTGTTTTTCATTTATCTATCTATTTATTTATTTATTTATTTTTAAATTATAATTATTTGTTTTTCCTTCCTTTTTTTTCCTGTTGTCTTTTTCAGTTTTTATTTATTTATTTTTTTTTGTTGTTGTTGTTTGTTTTGTTCTGTTTTGTTATAAAAAATTGTAAAAAATAATAAAAATATTAAAACGGTAAGTCCTGGCTGGCTCTACTCCGGAGCCTCGAGGCCGGTCGCAGGTTGGAGGCCGCCAGCTCCGCCATTAGGCCTCAGCTCAGGCGGGGGAAAAGAAGGGGGATACAACAAAAAAGTCACATTCCCCCGAAGGGAGAGACAGAAAGCCCTGTTTCAGCCCCCCCCCACACACATAACACCACCTAATAGCCAAAAGTTTAACTGAACTAGACAAAAAAAAACAACACAAAAAAAGTAAAAACAGTCAGTGTGCAGGTGAGCCATAGCCATTTCACAGCGCTGCCACTTCCGGATATCTATCTATCTATCTTCCATCTTCTATATATTACTAAAACTCTATTCTTGACCGGTTTTGGCTTTCTGTGCTGCGGTTTCCGAGAGTATGCCGCCACCTACGGCCGTCATTTTTGGCCACCTCGCTCAGAGCCCCCCTCCGCCGCATGTGTGCTGAGGATTTTTGCCGTCGATGAAAATTGACAGAGATATTAATGTTTTTACAACATTCCCCATTCTCTCTGCTGCCCCTGCTGGAGGGAGGGGGAGGGACTATAAAACCAGGAAGTGGTGTGCCTCAACCAGTCTCTGCAAGTCGTGTGCGTCAATCAGTCTCTGCAAGTGGTGTGCCTCAATCAGAGTTTTGAATGACACTGACAAATGTCTACAGCACTGTGAGTATTTGAAAATGAAATTATATGGTTAGAGGTAAAAAAAAGCACTGCCTGCAAATGGTTGTTTGGGATTGGGTTGAAGTAAAAATGCACTCTCTCTCTCCCCCCCACCCCCCCCTCTCCTCTCCCCCTCCCTCTCCTCTCCCCCCCCCATCTCCTCTCCCCCCTCCCTCTCCTCTCCCCCCTCCCTCTCCTCTACCCCCTCTCCTCTCCCCCCTCTCCTCTCCCCCCCTCTCCTCTCCCCCCCTCTCTTCTACCCCCCCTTTCCTCTCCCCCTCTCCTCTTATCCCCCTCTCCTTTCCCCCCCTTCTCCCACCCTCTCCTCTCCCACCCTCTCCTCTCCCCTACCCCCTCTCCCCCCTCTCCTCCAATCCCCCATCTGCTCCAATCCCCCCTCTTCTCCAATCCCCTGCCCCACCGTCCCTCCCCTAAACCCCCCCCCGCCACACCCCTACCCCTCCCTGCTCCCCACCTCTCCCCTGCCCCTCATCTCACCACCCTCTCTCCTCCCCCCCTCCCTCTCCCCCTCCCTCTCCCCCTCCTCTCCCCCCCTCCCTCCCCTCCCCCTCCCTTCCCTCCCCCTCTCTCCCCCCCTCTCATCTCACCCCCCCCTCTCTCCCCCCTCTCCCTCCCCCTCTCTTCCCCCCCTCTCTCTCCCCCCCCTCCCCCCCCTCCCCCCCTCCCCCCCCTCCCCCCCCTCTCTCGCCCCTCCCCTCTCTATCCCCCCCCTCTCCCCCCCCCCCTCTCTCCCTCCCCCCCTCTCTCCCCTCCCCCCCTCATCTCCCATAAATCAGAGCATTGAGTATAGAAGTTGGGATATCATGTTAAAATTGTACAAGGCATTAGTGAGACCAATTCTGGAGTATGGTGTACAATTTTGGTCGCCCAATTATAGGAAGGATGTCAACAAAATAGAGAGAGTACAGAGGAGATTTACAAGAATGTTGCCTCGGTTTCAGCAACTAAGTTACATAGAAAGGTTGAATAAGTTAGGTCTTTATTCTTTGGAGCGCAGAAGGTTAAGGGGTCACCTCCCACCACCAGGGGGCATCAGACCCCGACCCAGCGCTCCCCAGTAACTGAACCGTGTGTTACCACACACAGGCGGGATGGGCAAAGTCTCACTGCAGCTGTGCGATGATCGCTAGTCAGCGCGGACTCGGTGGGCCAAAGGGCTCGTTTCCGACTAAAACTGAGATACTGCAGCACGAGTCTCCGACATGCACCAATGCACAAGGAGAAGCCCTTAATCAATCTGTTGGAGGGAAGGGTTAAGGCTTTAAGAGCGCTGCCGTCAAAAGGTCATGAGTGATAGGAGAAGAATCAGTACATTCGGCCCATCAAGTCTACTCTGACATTCTATCATGGCTGACCTATCTCTCCCTCCTAACTCTATTCTCCTGCGTTCTCCAAGTAACCTCTGTACTAATGGAGAATCTATCTATCTCTGCCTTAAAAATATCCACTGACTTGGCCTCCACAGCTTTCAGCGGCAATGAATTCCACTGATTCATCACCCTCTGACTAAAGAAATGCGCCGGTGCCCTGCTTCCAAGCCCCGCGCTGCCCTCCCCGGACACGTACCGATGGGCTCCTGCCAGCCGCTGCTGCTGCCGAGGTTCTGAGAGTGCTTGGAGGCGTTGCTGATGTTGCTGAAGTAGCTACTCAGACTGTTGACTGAACTGTTGGACGGCGAACCTTTAACGCCAGGTACTGGTCCCGGCCCCTTGCTGTTTGACCTTTTCTTGTGCAACCTGAAACGATAAAGGGCAACGATTTAGGGCGGAGGCAGACCAGGACTGCGAAAGAGAAGCAAGAACTTCTGTGAAATTGGCACAGCAATCCAAAACACATTGTGGGTAAAGATTATAAGCATAGAAATAGGTGCAGGATTAGGTCATTCGGCCCATCGAGCCAGCCTCATTCAATATGATCATGGCTGATCATCCACAATCAGTTCTTGCTTTCTCCCCATATTTCTTGATTCCACTAGCCCTAAGAACTCCATCTAACTCTCTTTTGAATGCATCCCGTGAATCGGTTGAGCAGTGCTCAGGTTTCCAGATGCCAGGGTGTAAGAAGATTTTAAACATCGATGACACAGGCGGCCATTCAGCCCATCTGTGCCAGTCAAGCTAAAACAACCCTGTCCGACCGCCTGCCACCCTGCAGGTCACGCACCGCAATACAAGGCCAAGCGTGTTGAAGTTTCACAGCAGCATCCCCTCTGTCCATTGTGACCACATCACTAAATATTCATTCATCGTACACATAGCCACTCACAGACAACCTTTTGTGTCGGCATTGTGGCGCAGCGGTAGAGTTGCTGCCTCACAGCACCAGAGACCTGGGTTCAATCCTGACTACGGATGCTGTCTCTACGGAGTTTGTACCTTCTCCCTGTGACTACATGGGTTTTCTCCGGGTGCTCCAGTTTCCTCACACACTCCAAAGATGTACAGGTCTGTAGGATACTTGGCTACTGATAATTATAAATTGTCCCTAGTGTGTGTAGGATAATGCTAGCTTATGGGGTGACGACTGGTTGGTGCGGACTTGGTGGGCCAAAGGGCTTGTTTCCGTGCTGTATCACTAAAGTCTAAAGGTCCCCAATGGCCCTGTTCGTTTCTTGATCATTCTCTTGCTTCGCGTACATTAAATATCTTTTGATTTTATTTGCCAAATATTTTCAAACCCTCCTTGCTTTCTGTAATTGTCACCATTAATTTCTCTCCTACACTTTCTAAACTCTGCTGGCTTTTCTGCCCCATTAATCCCTCAGCGCCTGTCATAAGCAAAACATTGCCGTTGTGTGTGATTGGCCCTGTTCCAGTTTAGTGCCCAGTGAAGCACTACACATAACATGTCGCAGAACATGAGGAACATGATTTAAGATTATCCGACCTGCTTCCAAGCGAGATTACAGCACAGAACAGCTTCAGCTTTTGCATTCAGCCAATCTTACATGGGTTGTAACTCTTCGCTAGGTCCAGCTACAGTGCCACGTAATTGCCTTGACCTTTGTCTGTGCACCCCAGTGTTGGCACTGTTCCCGCTGGCCACGTGGTTGGCATCATATTCCAACTAACTGCAGGCTTCCTTCATCCCTCCCCTTCCTTTCCAGCCAATCTCCTGCCAACTGCACGGCTGCCTCTCCAGCTGCACCGCTCTGCTGCAACATTCCATCTCTTTCTATAATTTGGTCCTCACCCTAAAATGTCTTCTATGCTGTCTAACAGTTTAATCTCATAGGTGATAGGAGCAGAATTAGACCATGCAGAGAAATGAGAGTTGTTGCATTTTGGGAAGACTAACAAGGGCAGGACCTGCACAGTGAATGGTGGGGCTCAGGGGAACGTTGTAGAGTAGAGGGATCGAGGTGCATGGTTCTCTGAAGGTGGACTCACAGGTAGATCGAGTTGTCAAAAGGCTTTTGGCACATTGGCCTTCATCAGCCACAGTATTGAGTATGGAAGTTGGGAGGTCAAGTTGCAGTTGTATAAGACGTTGGTGAGGCTGCTTTTAGAGTATTGTGTTTAGACAATAGGTGCAGGAGTAGGCCATTCGGCCCTTCGATCCACCACCCCCATTCAATGTGATCATGGCTGATCATTGCCAATCAGCACCCCGTCCCTGCCTTCAGTGAAGAAAGCGAATGGTATGTTAGCTTTCATAGCGAAAGGATTTGAGTATAGGAGCAGGGAGGTTCTACTGCAGTTGTACAGGGTCTTGGTGAGACCACACCTGGAGTATTGCGTACAGTTTTGGTCTCCAAATCTGAGGAAGGACATTATTGCCAAAGAGGGAGTGCAGAGAAGGTTCACCAGATTGATTCCTGGGATGTCAGGACTGTCTTATGAAGAAAGACTGGATAGACTTGGTTTATACTCTCTAGAATTTAGGATATTGAGAGGGGATCTTTTAGAAACTTACAAAATTCTTAAGGGGTTGGACAGGCTAGATGCAGGAAGATTGTTCCTGATGTTGGGAAAGTCCAGGACAAGGGGTCACAGCTTAAGAATAAGGGGAAATCCTTTAAAACCGAGATGAGAAGAACTTTTCTCACACAGAGAGTGGTGAATCTCTGGAACTCTCTGCCACAGAGGGTAGTCGAGGCCAGTTCATTGGCTATATTTAAGAGGGAGTTAGATGTGGCCCTTGTGGCTAAGGGGATCAGACGGTATGGAGAGAAGGCAGGTACGGGATACTGAGTTGGATGATCAACCATGATCATATTGAATGGCGGTGCAGGCTCGAAGGGCCGAATGGCCTACTCCTGCACCTAATTTCAATGTTAGATTTACCAGAATGTTGCCTGGGTTTCAGCAACTAAGTTACAGAGAAAGGTTGAACAAGTTAGGGCTTTATTCTTTGGAGCGCAGAAGGTTAAGGGGGGACGATAGAGGTTTTTAAAATGATGAGAGGGATAGACAGAGTTTACGTGGAAAAGCGTTTCCCACTGACAGTAGGGAAGATTCAAACAAGGGGACATGACTTGAGAATTAAGGGACTGATGTTTAGGGGTAACATGAGGGGGAACCTTTAGTCAGAGAGTTGTAGCTGTGTGGAATGAGCTTCCAGTGAAGGTGGTGGAGGCAGGTTCGTTTTTATCATTTAAAAATAAATTGGATAGTTATATGGATGGGAATGGAATGGAGGGTTATGGTCTGAGCGCAGGTATATGGGACTAGGGGAGATTATGTGTTCGGCATGGACTAGAAGGGTCGAGATGGCCTGTTTCCGTGCTGTAATTGTTATATGGTTATATGGTTTCTATGTTTCTATGTTTTCCCCATATCCCCTGACTCTGCTATCTTTAAGAGCCCTATCTAGCTCTCTCTTGAAAGCATCCAGCGAACCTGCCTCCACCGTCCTCTGAGGCAGAGAATGCCATAGACTCACAACTCTCTGTGAGAAAAAAATGTTTCCTCGTCTCCGTTCTAAATGCTTACCCACTAATGGTTAAACCCAACTAAATGGTTTAGTTCTGGCCGCCATGTTATAAGAAAAATGTTGTCAAGCTGGAACGGGTACAGAGAAGATTTACGAGGATGTTGCCAGGACTAGAGGGAGAGGTTGAGTAGGCTGGACTCTATTTCATGAAGTGGATGAGGATGAGGGTGATCGTATAGACCTGCAAAAGATAATGAGAGGAACAGATTGGGTAGAGGCACAGAGGCCTAATTTGCATGCTGGTATTTGCAGATAAAGCGTTCAAATTTACTGTTGACGGCATAGTTGCCTATCTGTTTAATTTACATATTTTTGAATGATGTGCTGCTTTTCAAGCATGTAACTCCCCGTAAATCGCAAGGTGCTTGTACTAGTGCATTGCATGATTTGAATGGATAAACTAAGCTTGGCCTGTTGTCACAGCGGAAGAGTTGCTGCCTAAAGGACCTGTCCCACTTGGGTGACCTAATTGGCGAATTTAGAAGAGTTTAAAAAAATGGCATGTTGAAGACCTCCTTTGACTATGTTGAAGACTAGCTTCGACCTCCTTCGACTAAATTTGGGAAAATTAAACACCAAATAGTGGAGTGTGAAGACGACCTCCTTCGATTTCCTTCGACTATGATGAAGACTATCTACAACTATCTTCAACTACGTTTGACTATCCTTGATTACCTACGACTAGCATGCCGACCTACTATAATCTACTATGACTAACCTACGAGTAAAAAAAAGTATTGATTTTTCCATGGCGACCTTTTTTTACTCACAGGCATTTTTTAAAATATTGAAAAAAACTTTGCGACCTAGCTGAGGCCTTGAGTACGTGGAGACCATTCTTGAGCATGAAGGAGAGTTACGAAGACCTCCTACGACCTCATGACGACCATGCTGCGAGTATGAGTCGAGGGCAAACTCACCAGAACTCACGAATTAGGTCGCCCAAGTGGGACAGGCCCTTTAAGGGTTTGTCCTACTTATGCGATATTTTTGGCGACTGCCGGCATCCGTCACGGTTGCAGCAGGTCGCTGAAAATTTTCAACATGTTGAAATTCCAGTGGCGACCAGAAAAAGGTATGACTCTTCGGGCGACTACTCACGACCATACTGGCGTCATGTGTCGACATTGTCGCGGCATCTCCCCTTCCATTCCCACACTGACCTTTCTGTCCTCGGCCTCCTCCACTGTCAGAGTGAGGTCACACACATATTGGAGGAAGAGCACCTCACATTTCACTTGGGCAGCTTACCCCCCAGTGGTATGAACATTGATTTTTCCAATTTCAAGTAACTCCTGCATTCACTCTCTCCCCCACACTGGATATCCTACTAGTTCCAATGTTCGCATCCTTGTATCCCTGTCGTTATCAGCTCTTCCCCAGCCAACAACGGGCCATTGTGGACTCCACGCTTCCTTGGTCATCTGTTGCCGGCCTCAGTTTGTTCTGGTTTTTTCCTACCTCTCATTCCGTCCCCCCTACTTTCAATCTGAAGGCAGGTTCCATCCTAATTCCCCAGAGATGCGCTGAGTTACTCCAGCACTTTGTATCTCAGTATCGACCAGCATCTGTAGTTCTTTCTACCCAATCAGGGTCTCACTCTGTCTGACAGTTATTAGGGAGTTAGCATTCGCTTCCAGTTTATCTTTGTCCTTTTATATCGCTAAGCTGAACAAAATGTTGACACCACCACTGAACACCTTTCCCTGCTGACTATCCTGCTACCTTCCTAAATCCATTCCCCAAACTAAAATCAAAAATGTTCTGCTTAAGACTTATTCCAGGGATCACCTGGGTGATGATCCAGTCTGAGACAACGGTGTCAAGGAGATGGAGAAATATGGAATAGAATAGAAAGATGGAATCAGGGCACAATGCACTTGCCCACCATTAGAATAATGCTGCACCATGAACTGCCGAGAGCAGGCATCTTAAAGCTGAGAAACACCTGCCAGGGCCCCAATAACAAACAGAAGTTGCGATTCGTCCTTCATTATGGTGGCGGCCTTGCCGAGTCAACGCTACACCCACGCTGCCTTGGCAAGGCCACCAGCACTTCAAGCACCTGTCACACCATGGCCACTCCGCCTTCTCCCCTTACCCATCGGGCAAAAGGTGTAGAAGTGTGGAAACACACACCTCCAGATTCAGGGACAGTTTCTTCCCAGCTGTCATCAGGCAACTGAACCATCCTACGAATATCTAAAGAGCAGTCCTGAACTACGATCCACCTCATTGGGACCATCGGACTATTTTTGATTGGACTTTACTGGCTTTATCTGGCAGTAAACGCTATTTACCTTATCATGTACACTGTGAATGGCTCGATAGTATTCACATATAGTCTTTCTGCAGACTGGTTAGCACGCAACAAAAGTTTTTTACTATTCCTCAGTACACGTGACCAACAAACTAAACTAAAAGATGGCAGCAGAAATCTCACAGGTAGGTGTATGAAGGAACTGCAGATACAGGTGTATACCGGATAAACACAAAAAGCAGCAGTAACTCAGCGGGGCAGGCAACATCTCTGGAGAGACTGAACAGGTGATGTTTCGGGTTGAGCCCCTACTTCAGACTGAGAGTTAGGGGAAAGAGAAACGAGAGATAGAGACGGTGATGTAGTGAAATATGGAACAAATGAATGAAAGCTATGCAAAAAAAGTAACCATGATAAAGGAAACAGGCCATTGCTAGCCGTTTGCTAAGTGAGAATGAGAGACTGGTGCGACTTGGGTTGGGGAGGGATGGAGAGTGTCGCTTGTCAGAGCTGGGAAGGGAGGGGGAAGAAGTTTATTTCACACGGGGAAGGAATATCATGACTCTCTCACTCTCTCTCTCTCCTTCTTTCCCTCCTCAAGGAACTGCAGATGCTGGTTGATTAAAAAAAAGTCACAAAGTAACTCAGTGTGTCAAGTCACTCCCTGGTCACATTCCCTCCAACATCCCATATGAGCCCATCAACCGAATGGCTTCATCAACAACCTATTGGCACGGCAACCCTGTCCTTGGCCTATGGAAGATATACACATTCTATCATCCTCCACCTGCAATTCCAAGCAGGAAAGAAGAGGCTGTTGGAAATTTCCTTGAGTTTTTGTCCAGAACTATTTCCTGTTGGGAAATGTTCAGTTGGGGTGGGGGGAGGGGGGAATGTAGGGGGGGGGGGGGGTTGGGAGTTGGGCGGCGGTGCTGGGGGAGGAGAGGGAAGGGGTGGGGGTTTGGGGGGAGTTGGAGTTTTGATACATCGCTTCCCGAGTGAGATACTAGGTTGGAACCTGCATATTTACTGTTAGAAAGGAGCATAGCTTAGAGAGGAAAGAACGAGAGGGAGGGGGGGGGGGGAAACGAGACAAGAGAGAGTTAGAGAGATGTACCTGACGGGAGTCTCCTTGTAAGAGGGAGCACCGGATTTGGCAGAGCCACTGCTGCTGCTGGAGGTGTCGTCGTTGTACTGGTAATAGTCGTTGGTGGCCAGACGAGGACTGCGGCGGGACATCCTCACCGTAGCACCATCACACCGAGCCTCAGCCTGCGCACAGCACTGTGAGTCTTCCGCACTGACTGTGAGCAAAGAGAAAGACAGTGTGAGGGGCAACCCTGCACTGGGCACTGACATCCTACCCGATGGCCAGAGAGGAAGGGGACACATTGCTGTCATCCTACACACCCTCCCTGCACATGGCAAGGCACATGGTATTGGGGGTAGAGTGCTGACATGGATAGAAAATTGGTTGCAGATAGGAAACAAAGAGTAGGGATTAACGGGTCCCTTTCAGAATGCAGGCAGTGACTAGTGGATACCGCAAGGCTCGGTGCTGGGACCGCAGCTATTTACAATTGATATCAATGATTTAGATAAAGGGATTACAAGTAACATTAGCAAATTTTGCAGATGACACAAAGCAGGGTGGCAGTGTGAACTGTGAGGAGGATGCTATGAGAATGCAGGGCGACTTGGACAGGATGCGTGAGTGGGCAGATGCATGGCAGATGCAGTTTAATGTGGATAAATGTGAGGTTATCCACTTTGGTAGCAAAACAGGAAGGCAGATTATTATCTAATTGATGTCAAGTTGGGAAAAGGGGAAGTACAACTGGATCTGGGGTCCTTGTTTATCAGTCAATGAAAGTAAGCATACAGGTACAGCAGGCAGTGAAGAAAGAGAATGGCATGTTGGCCCTTTTAACAAGAGGACTTGAGTATAGGAGCAAAGAGGGCCTTCTGCAGATGTACAGGCCCTAGTGAGACCACACCTGGAGTATTGTGTGCAGTTTGGTCTCCAAATTTGAGGAAGGACATTCTTGCTATTGAGAGAGTGCAACGTTCCCTAGGACATTGAGGGAAGTTAGTGTAGAAATAGCCGGGGCTATGACAGAAATATTTCAAATGTCATTAGAAACGGGAATAGTCCCCGAGGATTGGCGTACTGCGCATGTGTTCCATTGTTTTAAAAGGGTTCTAAGAGTAAACCTAGCAATTATAGGCCTGTTAGTTTGACTTCAGTGGTGGGCAAATTAATGGAAAAGATACTTCAAGATAATATATATATAATATATGTATAAGCAGCTGGATGAACAGGGTCTGATTAGGAACAGCATGGATTTGTGCCTGGAAGGTCATGTTTGACTAATCTTGAATTTTTTGAAGAGGTTACTAGGGAAATTGACGAGGGTAAAGCAGTGGATGTTGTCTATATGGACTTTAGTAAGGCCTTTGACAAGGTTCCTCATGGGAGGTTGGTTAAGAAGGTTCAATTGTTGGGTATAAATGCAGGAGTAGCAAGATGGATTCAACAGTGGCTGAATGGGAGATGCCAGAGGGTAATGGTGGATGGTTGTTTGTCGGGTTGGAGGCAGGTGACTAGTGGGGTGCCTCAGGGATCGGTGTTGGGTCCTTTGTTGTTTGTCATGTACATCAATGATCTGGATGAAGGTGTGGTAAATTGGATTAATAAGTATGCAGATGATACCAAGATAGTTGTGGATAATGAAGAGGATTTCCAAAGTCTACAGAGTGATTTAGGCCATTTGAAAGAATGGGCTGAAAGATGGCAGATGGAGTTTAATGCTGATAAATGTGAGGTGCTACACCTTGGCAGGACAAATCAAAATAGGACGTACATGGTAAATGGTAGGGAATTGAAGAATACAGTTTGACAGAGGGATCTGGGAATAACCGTGCATAGTTCCTTGAAGGTGGAATCTCATATAGATAGGGTGGTAAAGAAAGCTTTTGGTATGCTAGCCTTTATAAATCAGAGCATTGAGTATAGAAGCTGGGATGTAATGTTAAAATTGTACAGGCATTGGTGAGACCAAATCTGGAGTATGGTGTACAATTTTGGTCGCCCAATTATAGGAAGGATGGTCAATAAAATAGAGAGAGTACAGAGGAGATTTACTAGAATGTTGCCTGGGTTTCAACAACTAAGTTACAGAGAAAGGTTGAACAAGTTAGGGCTTTATTCTTTGGAGCGCAGAAGGTTAAGGGGGGACTTGATAGAGGTCTTTAAAATGATAAGAGGGATAGACAGAGTTGATGTGGACCAGCTTTTCCCTTTGAGAATAGGGAAGATTCAAACAAGAGGACATGACTTCAGAATTAAGGGACAGAAGTTTAGGGGTAACATGAGGGGGAACTTCTTTACTCAGAGGGTGGTAGCGGTGTGGAATGAGCTTCCAGTGGAAGTGGTGGAGGCAGGTTCGTTGGTATCATTTAAAAATAAATTGGATAGGCATATGGATGAGAAGGGAATGGAGGGTTATGGTATGAGTGCAGGCAGGTGGGACTAAGGGTAAAAAGTTGTTCGGCACGGACTTGTAGGGCCAAGATGGCCTGTTTCCGTGCTGTAATTGTTATATGGTTATATGGTTAACGTAGGTCCACAAGGTAAATTCCCGGGATGGCGGGGCTGTCATATGCGGGTGGGCTTGTATACTCTGCAATTTAGAAGGATGAGAGGGCATCTTATGGAAACATATAAGATTATTATTAGTTTGGACATACTAGAGGCAGGAAACATGTTCCCGATGTGCGGGAGTCAGGAACAGGAGACCAGGGGCCTCAGTTTAAGAATAAGGGCTAAGCCATTTAGAACAGAGATGAGGAAACACTTTTTCACACAGAGAGTTGCGAGTCTGTGGAATTCTATGCCTCAGAGGCCAGTTCCCTGGATACTTTCAAGAGAGAGTGCAACCTGATTGTGGATGATCAGCCATGATCACATTGAATGGGGGTGCTGGCTTGAATGGCCGAATGGTCTATTCCTGCACCTATTGTCGGGGAATCTACAACTAGGGAACAGAGGCATAGGTGACAGGAGAGGGGCAACCTGAGGGGTAACCATTCCAACAGAGAGTGGAGAGGACATGGAACGAACTGCCAGAGGAAGTGATTTCGGGATTCCATCGTGATTTCATTGATTTAGATTTACTAGAATGTTGCCTGGGTTTCAGCAACTAAGTTACAGAGAAAGGTTGAACAAGTTAGGGCTTTATTCTTTGGAGCGCAGAAGGTTAAGGGGGGACTTGATAGAGGTTTTTAAAATGATGAGAGGGATAGACAGAGTTGACGTGGAAAAGCTTTTCCCACTGAGAGTAGGGAAGATTCAAATAAGTGGACATGACATGAGAATTAAGGGACTGAAGTTTAGGGGTAACATGAGGGGGAACTTCTTTACTCAGAGAGTGGTAGCTGTGTGGAATGAGCTTCCAGTGAAGGTGGTGGAGGCAGGTTCGTTTTTATCATTTAAAAATAAATTGGATAGTTATATGGATGGGAAGGGAATGGAGGGTTATGGTCTGAGTGCAGGTATATGGGACTAGGGGAGATTATGTGTTCGGCACGGACTAGAAGGGTCGAGATGGCCTGTTTCCGTGCTGTAATTGTTATATGGTTATATAGAGCTAGATAGGACTCTTGATGATAACGGAGTTAAAGAATATGGGAAGAAGGCAGGAACTGGGTACTGATTGTGGATGATCAGCCATGATCACATTGAATAGGGGTGCTGGCTTGAATGGTCTATTCCTGCACCTATTGTCGGGGAATCTACAACTAGGGAACAGAGGCATAGATAGATATAGATATGCCATTTATTGTCACTATACATGTACAGTGAAACTGAAAGCTGCTCGTACTCAGTGCATACATACAATTTAGCACAAAAAAAACAAGAAACAGAAAAAACAAAAAACAGAAGGGAGATGGGGGGGGGGGGGGGATTAGGTGCACAAATTTTAGGTGCACATAGGTGACAGGAGAGGGGCAACCTGAGGGGTAACCATTCCAACAGAGAGTGGAGAGGACATGGAACGGACTGCCAGAGGAAGTGATTTCGGGATTCCATCGTGATTTCATTGACAGGCAGGGCAAGTGGAAGTGTGCTTTAATAGTAGTTTTTGTAAAGTTTCACATGTCAATAAATTGTAAATAATAACATCAATCTAAACGAACTTGGCTAACGGATACCCTAGGACAATGGTGGGCCAAAAATTGTAGCGCTATCGTGTACCGCTTTGGCGGAGTTTTGGAATCACACACGCACGCATTCAAACAAACAAAATGATTTTTTTAGTAATATTGTAATAGATAGATAATAATACTTTTGGCAAATTCAGTCATTCTCCCTTTAACCATATAACCATATAACAATTACAGCATGGAAACAGGCCATCTCGGCACTACAAGTCCGTGTCGAACAATTATTTTCCCCTAGTCCCATCCACCTGCACTCAGACCATAACCCTCCATTCTTTTCCCATCCATATACCTATCCAATTTATTTTTAAATTATAAAATCGAACCTGCCTCCACCACTTCCACTGGAAGCTCATTCCACACAGCTACCACTCTCTGAGTAAAGAAGTTCCCCCTCATGTTACCCCTAAACTTCTGTCCCTTAATTCTCAAGTCATGTCCTCTTGTTTGAATCTTCCCTACTCTCAATGGGAAAAGTTTGTCCACATCAACTCTGTCTATCCCTCTCACCATTTTAAAGACCTCTATCAAGTCCCCCCTTAACCTTCTGCGCTCCAGAGAATAAAGACCTAACTTATTCAACCTTTCTCTGTAATTTAGTTGCTGAAACCCAGGCACCATTCTAGTAAATCTCCTCTGTACTCTCTATTTTGTTGACATCCGTCCTATAATTGGGCGACCAAAATTGTACACCATGCTCCAGAATTGGCCTCACCAATGCCTTGTACAATTTCAACATTACATCCCAACTTCTATACTCAATGCTCTGATTTAACATGCCATTTTATCACAGGTAGTTAACAGTTTCCCTATCATTAACCGTTCCAGTTGACTCCACGAGTCACCAGCTACCACCCTGTATCAGAGATAACGAAGATTGCAGCAAGACGCCGACCATAGCACAGGATTGATATGGTTTGAAAACCTCTACAGCTTCACTGCCTTCTCCCCATATCCCTTGACTCCGCTATTTTTATGAGC